>JAWNNO010004200.1:0-19278 GCA_035044985.1 Lordiphosa fenestrarum
CATGTCCGTATGAACGCACAGATCTCAGAGATGGTAAGAGAAAAGAAGTCGGTCAAGCCCGACTATAACATACTCTGTACCAAGAAATTTTGTCTTTTGATCATAACTCGAAAACCGTTCATCCATCTTCTTCATTCCTTTGGCGGATCCATAAGTTATTCTAATAACTAAATATGTCCAGAAGGAACAAGCCATCTATCTTCAAAACTGTGGGAGATATGACGTTTTTTCTAAATTGCGGGGGCGGGAGGGGGCGTGGCCAAAATTGAAAATAAACTTGATCTGCCTGCAGACATAGTAATCATATGTCCCATACATGTCAAACCTCTATCTCTTACCATCTCTAAAACTTGTGCGTTCATACGGACAGACGGACGGACAAGACGGCATGAATATGGGCACAGACGGACAGACGGACATGGCTATATCGACTCGGCTGTTGATGCTGATCAAGAATATATATACTTTATGGGTCGGAGATGCTTCCTTCTGATGTTACATACTTTTGCACAAACTTATAATACTCTGTGTACCTACGGTACAGAGTATAAAAATATGTTGCCTTCATTTTTGAATGTTAGTTTTTACCAGTTCGAGTTTCTGGGAAACAGGACTCACTGAAAACCACACTGATCTGGTAGAATCCTTTTGCTCAATGTTCAGCAAACTTTTCCCATCGGCTGCAAGTTAGCAGCTACCTTCCCATGTCAGGAATGCTATAGCCAAAAACCAAAAACTCAACAAGATGTGTTACGGACATAAATATGAATGTCAGTGGACCTTCGAATTTACATGTGTGAGCTGTCTGTGTACAAAATTTCGAAAAAATCAGAACTTCACATTGAAATATTCCCTTGCCTTGCACTTGTATGACCATTAATTATCTTTGTGAGTTCTAGGTAGGCTTGGCGATTTTTCTCAGAATAGATTGTAATAAAAATATGAAAATTTGTAATCTCGATAATATCGTTAATTTCCAAAGCAAACACAAAAACTATAAAGTTTATAGAAAACATCTGCACCCTAAGAATATTTTGTCTCATCTTTCAAGTAACATAATTAAAGATACAAATAACTTAGTTTTCTGTAGTGAAGTCAATTTTCATTAAACCTTAAAACCTCGTACTCAAAACGTCAAAAAATTATTTTCGACACAATACTTCACATAATTAGAAACACTTTCAAACACATCATGAGTCTTAAAGCAATGCCAAAGTGATTCTACGTATCTAAAGTAGTGTGTTAATTTTTTTCCTCTTGTCTTTCTGAGAACGCGGCTCAAAGACTAAGAGATTGTGGTTTCACAAAAATATCCAGTGACAGATTGTCTCTCTCGGTTTCTAGTGCAATTATATTTTATTGAAGAGCTTATTATTAACATCATATGCGGACAATCGTCGGTCTCATTGCCTCGCCCGATATTTAGCCAATGCCGCCGACGAATTTGGTATGCCAACTGTGGAAATTTGAAGGCAGAAAACTCTCTCCCATTTCTGATGCCAACCACTGATTTACAGTGTCCATTTGAAGATGTTTGCAACATCTAAATTATAAGTTCTAGTGTGTGATTTTAAGTTGGTGGTTTTTACCTTGCCACATAACAGATATCTTTTATTTTGAAGTTGAGTGTAAAATACATTGAACCTTTTCATTGAAAAGACAGAAATGCAACGAATGGACGATTTTAATGTGACCTGAGTAAAAAACGTCATATCGATTAGCGTCAAACACAAATATCGATATAGCGATCGACAAAAATTGACATCCCTAGTTTTAGGTCTCTGCTATAACTGTTCAATTAATTCAATCCTTTCGTACTTGTTTTTGGTACGATCCACCCCGAACCGTCTCTATAATGACAAAACACAAATCATTTTCTTGGGTAGACCAAAAATTTGAAAGTCTGAGCACTTGAGTATACCGCTCTACTTTTTTTTATGAATTTGAGCGGACATTTATTTTTCAGCATCTGTCGAATCACCACCCTTCAAGCCTGTATTTAAGGATACCAAACCCAATTTAGCTTTAGTCAGTTCAAAAATTTATTTATTTCCGAACTTTAGAAGTAAAGCTGTCTGAATATTTTGGCCAATCCCATTGATGCTTAATTTCGCCTAGTCGCAATACCTAAATCTCTTCTTAAATAAAAAATCTTGATTTTGCCATGAGTTTAGTCATCAGAGGTGACACCAAATCCGTTGGAAAAGTTTATTTATATTTAACTTTTAACTTGCGGAAACCATAAATTCAGGTGTCTGATAACATTTGATGTAACATAAAGTTGAGTCCGTTGGGTTCCAAAACATTATGAAGTTATAGTTCTGGTTTTAAGAGGATTTTGTTTAAACCAACACCATTTGGTCGAGTTAATTCTTAAGATATTGATCATTTTGTCAAAGAATTTTTCGTACCAAACAATATAGCTTAATACTATGATTTCTTGAGTAAATATTTGACTGTTGAACAATTTCGGAATTGAATTGGTGGAGAACAATGAATAGTCAATAATGATATCACTTTGACAGGTGAAATGTGAATGTCATCCCGTAAAGGAATTGTGATACCCACTCCAATCGACTAGCTACTTCCAAAGAAGTATTGCAAGCTGATGACAGGCATATTAGGAGGTCGATGGACAATTGCATGAAATGTACAGGATCACATATTTCTAAATGCTTGGCAGCTACATAAATCAGTCAACGAAAAGGACTTATTTTGGGGAAATGGTGTAAACTCGCAATATTCTTGAAAATGGTCAGTGAACCGAAACCGAACCGAAAAGCTTTTTTTTGTGAATTTCTGCTGAATTGACGCCGATTCAGTTTATGAGCTGGAATAAGCGACTCTGTTGTGTTTTGGTTCTGCTCGATAGAGTTCACAGTTCTTAAAAAGATTCCTCTACCTTTCCTTTCTTCCTGCCATATACCAGAAAACATTCTTAAATACTTTAAGACCCACACCAGCAATATTTTATATAAAACTTCTTAAAAACAAAGATATATAAACTTTTTTTATTGACTGGTCTAGGATTCAAATCTGGCCTGAACACGTGAACATCGCACATCAATCCCCATAGCTTAATATTGTGGCCAAATGTCTTAAAGCTTCAAATGAGTAGTGTATCCTGTAACACCGGATTGAATTTTTACTAACTCACAGAATCTAAATATCATCCTCTTTATAAATTTTCTCAATTACAAAAACCAACGCTTATACGAAAACCGACGCAGAATTTGGTACTCTTTAGATTGACCAACCTCAGACTTAAAACAATTATTCCTCATACTCAATTCGTTACATTTGACTACCTACATACAAAATCAAGAACCATAAATCTGCAATTAAATAGTAAAACACCAACAAAAACTAATCTAATCTGGTTCATTTGCACAGTGCTCAATATTCGTAGACCTTGTAGCACAATTCTAGATAAAACTTTTCTGATGTAGTAAATAGCCTTGAGCCTAAACCCTTGTTGCCCACCCTTTCGTCCATATCTAATATTTTTTATTAAAACATCCACAATCCTTTAAGCTGCTTTTGGCTATCCGCTTTACCATATTTTTGCCTAACATTTCATTTAAATGTCCTTCCGCCACCTCCCCCCAGAACTATGATGAAAAGCAAGCAAAAATATCATTAAAATGTTCGCCTCCCATTTTTTTTGCAAATATTTTTAAATTAAAACTTAAATTGTTGCATGCAGCAGCTTCGCCTGAAATTTGGTAGGCATTTCATAAATTGCGGGCATAAATTGTGTGCATCACCAGAAAGAAATTGCTTAAAATTAATTAATTTCAATGCGAAACATATTTGTAGTGCGAAGTAATGTAAACTTTGCGGGTGGGAGGCCTGTTGAAATGCACGCGGTGAACCTGGCGTATGATTAATATGCATTTGCAAAATGTACGAGTTTTTCTTTTATTTATGGTCTGAACGTTGAACTTTCCGCTAAAAGTCAGCCAGGCAGACACATTGAAATACATAACAACAACTGCCACTCGGGGGATTTGGGTTAATAGCCAGGACAACATAAAACATCCAACAATGGACTCGGCACCAAAGGTGGTCGGGTGTACGTGCGCAGGGCTAACGAAAAATAAGGAAAAAATAATGGCTACGCCTGTTTGTTTGTTTTTTTACGCCTAGAAGGCGGCACTGTGTTGAGTCAAAGGCAACTGCCAGGTAACAATATGCAGATCGGCCAGCAGAGAGCGGGAGAGAAAAAGGGGCGGGCAATTGTTATGGCAGCTTAACAACCTGACACACTGAGACGACACTGAGATGGAGCTGAAGAAACCCAGTAAGAAGCTCTGAGCTGCCAGGGGTTCACCTGCTGCAGTGGACAATAAAAAACAATGACAAAGGATTGTCTGAGTGTGCCTGTGTGTGTGTGTTTGACTGTGTTTGTTGAAGTAGCCCGAAACAAACTGAAGGCAAAAGGGTGAGCAATGCTGAGAACAGCTGGTCAAAAGCTGCATCTGGACAAATAAGAAAACTCCTTTAAGGATTAAACTGACACAATTTTGACAAAGATATGGCAGAGAAATGTGGGTTTATGCTTTTTTTAAAGAAAGATTAATTATGAAAGCAGCTCATGGGCTAGAATCCGGGGTAACAGTGTTAAACCAGGGCTGCAAACCCAAAACATTTTTTCCAACATCGATCCAAAATTTACCTAATTAGCGTTTGGAAATTTTAGGATTTATGTTTATGGGACAAGGTTTTGGTTCTAACCTTGGCTCAGGCTTAGGTTTTACCAAATCTAAATGGAAACCCAATTAATTTGTTTGATTTTCAAAACAAATATGTAGATTTTTTATGTGTTTGGAAAATGTTTTTTAAAGCTTTTCTTAAAAGATCGCAGGCACTTTAGTGAGCGTCCACATTTCATATATAACCTTGTTCATCCGTGTTACATTGCAATGTGTACTTTAGCTTTTTGCTCTTAGGAATCTTTCAGTAAGCAGAGGCCAGTATGGGTGCGGATTTTAATAAATATTCTATATCTCGCAACGATTCTACCAGATTACTTAAAATCTTTTGATTTTATTGCGATTTTTAAAGTTTCGAGTCGGTTTGGCTCCTAAATGGCAATAACACTGAAGGATCGACATTGCTGCATCATCATCGGCGATTTACTTATATAAACATTCATTTGCAAGTAGAGGTTCTTCTTATTAGCTTCAGTAGATATCTCTGGAATGAACTATTTTCTTCTAAACAACAAATTTATCAAAATATTTGCAGCGACTACAATATATAAATATATTCTTAGATAACATGCTTATCTAATTAGGAAAACCTTTAATAACTTTGCAAATGAACTAGTTCTATTAGTGTGAACTTACATGATGATGCAAAATTCATGATGTTTCCTCAGGCCCATTTTCTCAATGCATGGTTAGTCAAACTGGCCGGCATTTAAATTGGATTTGAGTGTCTTCTGTTATGTTTGGCTTTAACTTTAACTTTAGATCTTTAACCTCTAGATCTGATCCGACTAAATTATCGATGTTTTTTATCTATCTAGCACTATCGAATTTTTCACCTCCTCGCAATAGAAATGAAGTTCGAATAGGCAGAGCAAGGCTTAAATGCTGGAGAGAACAGGGAGAAGCATAATTACTTTACTTATTTAAATGATGCCAAATTTGTTCAACTATTCAGGTTGACTAAATAATTCTTAGTGATCAAGTGCGATGCGATTAGGATTGCTGAGAGGAATCATGCATTGTTTTAAAATAGCAAACTTATGGTGGCGCTGCGTTCGTGTGCAACTAAAAACGTCCTTATCACTTCGGGAGACTTCTTTGGAGTTTTCTGTGCTTAGAGTAGCCGTTTGTCTCGATAGAATTTAAATTGAGAACGTAGAAAACTCAATCGTCTCAGCTCCTCATGCTGATATATACCTTATGTGGTCGGATATGACTCCGTTTTAGCGTTCCAAACTTCTGGGCATAATTATAATACAATTTTGTAAATGTATAAAAATCCTGACCTGACTTAACCGCTGGTCATCAAGAGCAACATCAATTTGACCGGAAATGGTGATAAGACTGAACTCTTAAAATCTGATAGCTTAGCCCAGTTTAAAAAGTGAAGACTAACCGACAATTTTCTCAAAGTTCAAAGTTTTATACATCTGTTTAAAATCAATTTAAGCAAAATGCTCGCCCCCACAAATAAATGGAAAATGTGACAAACATCCTCAAGCCCATAACGAGCTCAAAGGATGCTCTTTGAATACGTAACAACGAAAAGGATGACAGTAATAAAGCAGAGATGTATGTACGAGTGTGTGCGAGAAGGGGAGGGAAAACAATGAAGAATACACAGGTAGAAAAACAAACACGAAATAAAAATAATGCTGACTGGCAAGCAGAAGCAAGACCTGCCCAATCCCCAAGCCGTAAACTTGAGCCGCCTACAGAGTCCGGGGACAGGCAAAAAAGGATTATGGAGGAAGCAGAGCAAGAGTCCTAACGTGACCAAAAAGCACGATATTTGCCTTTCCGTTTGTAAGTGTGCGTGCTAGTGTGTATTCCTGCCCAGAAGTAAATTAAAGCTGACCGACGACGGGGGAAGGAGACGACTGCATATGTGGGCGCCTAATGATACAGTCCAGAGCAGCCACAAAGCTTGGTCAGTGCTAGAACTGGCCAAGGCATCCATGAGATACCAATGACATTTAATTCAACTGATGTTGTTTTTGGTCTCGTGGAAGCGTTTCAGCAGCTGTCAGCAGCTAAAGCCAAGGCTGAGCAGCACATTGATTTGGCTTTGGACTCGAATACCATTTTACCTGCCAACCACTTGCTAACCTGGTTAGTTGATTGCTCATGTGTGTGTGTGTGGCTGTGTACATATAATGGCTTCTGCGTCCTGTCCTGTCTATCTGCTCAGTGCAGCGTAAACTTTCTAGATAAGTCAAAGCCAAGTACAGCCGAGTTAATATTGCATGCGAAAAAGTTTTAGCTCATATTTTTTCCTACATGTACATTTGCTGTGTCTTTCGATCCGGCTTTTGCTCAAGTCTGTAGTTTATGCATATTTGATTTGTGTGCGTTTGATGGCAGAAACTTTCTTTTGCCAAACATCGCAAAGTTGATCAAATATTTAAAAGAACTAAAGTCGCAGAAAAGCTTTGAGGATACGCAAGGCAAATCCCAAAATAAATATGAAAGGAGTTCATGGACAGGACTTTTAATGGAAATAAATCAATTTCATACTCATTTCTAATTGTGAAAATCGCATTAAAAAGATACCACAGAGCAAAGGAAACGAGGGGAAATAAAGCAATAAGAAGGAACGAAGATAACAGAAGAAAACCACACAGATCGGAAATATGAGCTCAATATGGAACGACAGAAAAACAAATGAAACTGCAACGGCTGCAGAAAAAGGTGTGCAATAATAATTAGATGTAAAAGAACGAAGCTAGAAGAATCCAATGAAATGAATATGGTACAAGCTAAGATGCTGTAGTAGATTGCCCGGGCTCCAGAACACCCCTTGACCCTTAACTTTGTTTGTTTTCATTCGTTTTTTTAGCCGAATGTTTACACATACACACTCATACAAAACGCACGCACGCACCCCCTGCCATTTTCTTCATTTGAGTTTTTTTTTGTCAGAAGCAATCAAATGCCATACTTTGTAGTTTACCCTGTTTTGGGCTTGTTTTCGGTGGTGCATTCATTAGCTATTTTTTAATATATAACAGATTAAACTGATGTCAAAGTGTAAAATATTTCACTTACCGTCTCGTCCACCCTTTCGCTCCAATATCGTTCCACTACTTTTCAAGAAGACTTAATTTGCTGTGACCTTTGTCCGTACACAAAAATCTAAAATCAAGCCGAGCGGCATGGAAAAACAGGGTAATCCCGGAGCAGGCTTAAATTATCCTGTTCTTTTTAGGTTAAAAAAATAAATTGTGAGTGAAATCAATCTTTTAAGGGATCGGATGAAGACTATCTGGGATTACCCTGTTTTCAATCCCGTTCGGATTCATTTCTTTTTTCAGAACCTTATTCTATAGCAAGCGCTATCTCTTTACAGATTCGTATGAGCTTTGTGTTTTCATCTCGTTTTTTTCTTGCGCTCGTGTTATCTGTTTTGTCAACTTTTTTTAAATATTTCAAGATGCCCTCATGTATATCGGCAATGTGCGCCACCTCAAGAATAACCTAACATCCAATCGTTTTGGAGCTAACCAAAACCATGCTAGAAAATAAGAGTCCAGTATATTTGTCGTCTTAACTAGAGATCTTTTGTATAAGTCAAAATGAGCGCCAAAGGGCTTTGGTGCCAAAAATAGCTTATTGTTTTGCCAATTCCTCTGTTAGGGTGTAAGGTAAGAATTGGCACAAAGACCCCTTTGAGTTGGGACTTGTTGTTTAAAAAAAGATTTCGATAGCCCCCACCAGTGTTGTGTTGGACCAGAGCGATCATCGTCTTCATTTGAAGATTTTCAAGATTAGTGTATGTGAACTGAACTAACTCATTGATACATTCTACTTTATGTGAATTTACACTAAAAGTACACTCAGAGAAAAAATATAGAATTTCGTACTTGAATCAAGAATGTTCGATGTGAGAAGTTTGATAAGGATATAAATTCTTGATGCAAGAGTGAAATTCTTGATCCAAGTATGAATTTTAGATCCCGTTTTTCTTGATCCAAAACCTTTAATACTTGATCCAAGTACGAATCATTCTCACATCATGCAAAATAGTTCTTGAATTAAGTGCTTAAAATACTTAAATTCAAGATTGCTCATTCTTGAATCAAAAGCATACTGCATTTTCAAAAGCCGATAATGTTATTTCTGGTATCAAGAGCTCATCAAGTTCAAGAGAAAGATGGCTTATTCTTAAGTCAAGAGCTTCATGTATTCTTATCACACAACAATTCAAAATCTGTGGTTTTTTTCATTTTGCTTAAATTTATTTCATAGAAAATGAATTGTTAAAACCATTTTTTTTTTTATATTTTTTGTTTTTTTTTTTGTTAGAAAAGTGTCATTTATTAACTAGCCTTCTGCTACCATTTTTGGCCGCTTATACTAGTGTGAAGTGTTCGGTATTAGCAGTACTTGGCAGTGTCCATTTGGGCTTACCGATAATGTATACGCGTTTTAATGTAAGAAAGTGTGAGAATTTGGTGTGAATAGTGTTCCGCTAGAGTCGTCGTGAGCTGAGATCCTTGGGTAATACCCTCTTTAATCTTCTCCTTTGACGTACACCTTGGATCCTGCGTCTTCTTAATAACTTATTGGCCAATTTGTTGGGGTGTTGTGACAGCTTGTCCAGCAAGTTTTAGCTGGCTCGAGAAATACACAGCACCTCAAAGCAGCTTCAGTCTTTGCCTGTCAACTGTCAGTCGAACAGCCGTCTCTCCATGACAGCAATGCCTTAAATGGTTGTGAACTCCAAAGCAGCATGACTACAAAAATCGATTGCGTTCTTCGCTAGATAGCTTCCCCATACACCCCCCTTCCATAAAAAACAAAACTGAGAGAGCGAGTTCAACGCTGTGTTCTCTCAAATAAATGCCCTCCTCTCTGTTTTTTACTTCACTCCCCTTGCCTAAAAACACTATGCTGAGAACAAACTTAGCTCGATTTCAAGAGCGAAATTATTGAAAATTCAAGAACGAATATATTTATTTTAATAGCTTTCTAAGTTTTAAGTTATTCGTTCTGTGTTTTCTGGGTGCAGTCACTATTTAGTCATCAATTTGAAACTATTGAGCATCAAATTTGCTTTGGTACTCCAAGTATCAAGCTCATATCTTCGATAGTTTTAAAATTCGAAGATTTCCAATTAATAATAGCTTGTATCAGGCTGACGCTGTTTGGTATTTTCTCTGTAAACTGCCATTCAAATTAAAACATTAACATTTTAAAACTGCTTTCTTTTGTTTTTATACCCTGTTCCCATTGAAAATGGGAAAAGGGGGGATCATGAAGTTGTGCGAATGTATGTAACAGGGAGAAGGAAAATTTTCTGACCCCATAAAGTATATATATTCTTGATCAGCATGAACAGCCGAGTCGATATAGCCATGTCCGTCTGTCCGTCTGTCCGTCCGTCCGTCTGTCCGTCTGTCCGTCTGTCTGTCTGTATGAACGCGTCGATCTCAGAGACTATAAGAGATAGAGCCACAAATTTTTGCATGAAGGTAGATTTATGGTGTACGCAGATCAAGTTTGTTTCAGATTTGAAAAATTCCCCGTCCCCCTTTTATCCCCAAAAAACCTAGACCTCCTCTATAAATCCAAGACCTAAAAAGCCGTGAGATCCACAATTTTCAAGTTAGAGCCTCGTGGTTTAGTATACATCAAGCTAGGCTCAATATCTATCTATTCTGAAAAGTACAATCTGATCGGACCAAAAACACCGGAGTTATAAGCGAAACAGTTGAGCTGATAAAAGCAGCCCCCCAGTTGTTGATCAGGACTAGAAAAGTATTGCCTACATTTAGGATGACATCTTCAAAAATTCAAAAACAAATAAATAAAAATAATTGAACAGGGTATTTTGTGGTCGGGAAACTCGACTGCAGCGCCCTTACTTGTTCATTCTTACACAATGTATTTTATGACTCATGCAAAGCTAATTGACATAACAGTCCGCTGTTCTTATACGTATGTGTGCTGGCCCCGGTAAACTGGCGTGATTGTGTAATTTGTCCCAGCTTGAGAATGATATGATTTTGGCACCGCAGAGTACGCGAACCATCCCTCTACTGCAGCAGGCTTTAATTCGATCATCTTAGAGAGCGCAGAAACAGCGTGGAAAAAGAAATGGTTTATACTTTTTTCAAATTATAGTTTTAAGCAGATTCGCAGGTGACATCTAACACGTGACATATTTCATCATTATATTTATGTTATTTCTTCAACTATTCAAAGCAAGAAGTAACAGTTAATTGCAATCACATAGCTTGTTTTCGTTTTATTTTCATTATTTCTCAACTCTTTTCAACCTTAGTACGATTTAAAAAAAAAACGTGTAAAATAAATATCAATATTGCTTTCAAAAATCTCGAAATTGGTAATGAATTATTTTAAGATTGGCTTTCATCAATTTATTTTGATTGTTTCCTCATTAATATATAGGAAAAAATTAATTTTTTTTTAACCTATAATTTTTTTGTCTCAATAGACTTTTCTTCGGAAATGCCCCAATATGTATATTAGCTGTTTACCTTGAAGAGCTTGTGCTCCAAATTTAAAAGAATGATTAAGTCTTAAGCATGTCGTCTGGGGGATTGGCTTAAAGAGCTTTTTCTTTTAGCTAATTACCGATATTTTTGCACTAAAGTCAAAACCCTTTGTCAATCGTCGAGCTCCTACTGAGCTGCCACCCCGGCAGCCTTCGTTTCACAATCAAGCTTGACTTTTCGGATTTTTATATCATAAAAAAGCATCTCTTTCAAATTAATTTAAATATTCTAAGGATCAATTTAATAGCCAAAATATCAATTTGACATTTTCTAGGATTATATAGATATAAAAAAAAACGATACTGGATTCAATTTGAGACAACGTGTATCATATTTGATGTTGATACCCATTTTATTGGGTCTCCTGATGAGCAAACCGGGGCGCCCTTGAAGCAGTTGTCTGGTCGTCCTGTTTCTAAAGTCCTCGAGCCGGTTAAGTCTCTGAATTCTTATTGAATTTGTCCTCATGAAGGAAATTTATTTTGGGATCAAAGTGTTTTTGAATTGCTTAAGTCAATAACGGGGCAATTTTGGAGCATTTCTTTATCCGAATTCTATGTGGTTCGAATATCGAGCTCAGTTTAATTTGTGTCAATCTTGTACTAAGCCGATTTTGAGATCGAATCAAGTATGTGGTCTAGCTTAAAGCCATATCGAACATTATTGGATTAGATCCAAATGTGGGCTAAAGCTGAGCTCGAAAATCAAGCTTAAATAAATCTCAGGGGGAAAAATGGGACATTTTAATAGTTACACCTTTTGATTTCACTATTTTCACTATTGACTTAGCGTTAAATATGATGATATTCGTATATCTAAAGAGTGTACTCTTTTAACTTTAATATTGGAAACTGTTGCATTTAACATTGGAAATATTTAAAATCTTTTTCTTCTTTAAAATTTAGCCAGCCGACCAATATTTAATTTTCTTTGTAATGAAATCCAAGAATAGAAATCATTTAGATTTTGTACTGAAAATCTGCGAATTATATTTATTTGTTCAAAGGTTTAACCTTCTGTGGGGGACTCGAGCTCGCGACCTCTGGACTTGAACACGATTGGAATGCCGTCTCAACCAGTTTGGCCATCGCGTTTGCTGGCTGATAGATGGCTGAAATACTACTTATATTGAACAGCCTACTGTTATTAATACATATCTTTCTGGCATTTTGCAAAAACTCGACCGCTTGTAATTCTCAATTAGTAGTTCCCTGCATTGGGAATATAAAAGGGGTAACTAAAATTCGATCTTTTAATATGTTTTTAGTCAAAACAAAGTGCTTAGTTGAATCAAATATGATTGTGTTAAATTTTACCATGCGATTTATCCCAGAGTATTGTAGTATTTTTAGAATTTCCCGACTCCGATCTATAACCTAGCTCAACCGAGCTAAGAATGGGAACAAGTCAAGAATTCTGGGATTGAAGACAATTCTTTCGCTATTGGCTTAATTAAGTCCGTGATTGAGCTCATTTGAGATTGTTTTATGTGTGGAAATATCGGATTAATTTACAAAGAGGATTCATCTAAATCTTAAAGAGTTATTAATAAGAAAGCGAATTAAACTTCAAAATTAATTAGAAGAAAAATTCGCTCTTATATAGTTAACACACCTTCAATTTGACATCGAAAATTGTTGCATGCCATTTTAAGGCAAACTTAAATGTTTTTAAAAACTAAAAAGCTCGGGAAATTAAAATTGAGCCATCGAAAATACTCCCGTGGGACTAAGCAGAACCACAGACTATGCCAAATAAAACACAAACATTTCAAATCGACATTTATCGATTCAATTCTGTCGCTTTACCCTTTCAAGGTGACACAACCCTATTCGCCCCTCCGTCACATCGAGAATCGAATTGAGGAGTATAACACGAAATAAACATAATCAAATAAACCTGCACCGTGTGTGAGTAAACAAACTTAAGCACATTTTGTCGTTACATGAAAATCAAATTTCATTTTTGTTTCCTTTTCCGTGGCATTTTCTGCTGCCATTTCGTCAGCTCAGCGCTTGGTCATAAAGGATTTACACGCATGTAAACAGGCGGCTGACTAAAATATGTAAAACGCTACAATCTACTTAGGGGAGGGGGGAGTGAAGAGAGGCCTGTTTAAATTTGTTGTCGTTCTCGTTGTTTCCAGGAGTCGGAGGTTATGCCTGTCAGGGATGCGTGAGCGCTCCAACTTGACAGCAACCCCCTGGAGGGTCGGCTTGGCCAGGGCCAGGCATGTGAAACATTCGTCACTCCCAAGTCGACATCACTTGGTGATGTGTTTATTATGTGCCCCTAATATATTTATGAGCGCGTTATAAACGCATTTTCATTTTATTTGTATTGCCTGCTGTTTCCTTCTGCTCCTCCCCGTGCTTCCTCCTTCCGTGCATGTGTGTGTGTGCGGGTGTGCGGGTGTGTGGAAGTATGCGTATGAGTGAGCGCTATTATTTATGATAAAGAACAAACACCCAAAGGTATTATTTATATTTTTTTTGGCTGTTTGGTTCATTCAAAAATTTGATTTCAAATTCATGCTGACATCTTCTCGAACATGAGCATTTTTCTTCTTTTTTCCCGCCTGTCAGTTTTGATTTGGGGTTGGATGGGAGCTGGTGTGATGATGCGCATAATTTGAGGCGGTTTTCTTATGAATTTATATACAAGGAAATTATCTTGAGAAGTGTCTCAAGTGGCTTAATAAGATGAATGATTAAGGGAAAAACAGACATCCTTCAAGGTGGCTCGAAGCCAAAGCGTCTCATTATCCAGCTTTAAAGTGAATTCTGAATTCAATGCGCGCCCAAAAGTAGGCAACGCATGCCATAATTATGGATGAAAAGAATGCTTGCAAAAAGTAAAATCCTGTGGCCTTACTAAGCACTAACTTAGCCGCAGGCAAGTGGGCGTTCCCCCACGCCCACATGACATCTATCTAGCTCGTTTACTCTTTCAGGTCCGGGCCGGGCCGGGCCGGGCCAAGCAAAGCTTGGCATTTACTTAATTGGCGCTTAAAACTGCAAAATGCAGGCGCACGCACACACACCGACACATTTTCCCGCTCTAAGCTCCGTGTATGGTATGGTAGCTGTGACTTGGCAAGGACAAGCTGGTTGCGGGAAATGTTGAAAAATGAGGCAACAAAAGCACGTTGCACAGGCACACACACACACACACCCACACATACGTGGTGTGGAGCATATTAAAGCAGCTTATGGCTGCATGAGCAGCCTCTAACTAAACGGATTTTTATATTTGATTAATTAACACCAAAGAAGTAAAGTTGTGTTTAGGAGGGGTCTTATAAATACACGTAATATGGGTATTTATTCTTTTTTAATATTATGAAGAAAGTTTTTAATAAATTAAAGTTCATTTGCTAAGTGAATTTTAAACTTTGAGTTATTGTTGGTTAAGAAAATATGACTGAAAGCAGGGATGCAAACCGGTTTTGAGCCGAGCCGAACCGAACCTCTTATTCCAGCTGGTGAACAAAACCAGCTTCCTTTCAGAATTGCTGAACCGAGCCGAAACCAACAATGTGGAACGGTTCGGTTCGGTTCAGTTTTCTAACGAGTCTTAAGACGTGAATTACTTTCTCCTTGGCAATGGTGCTTATTGATTTGGTAGTTTCAATTCTTATACGACTATTCGGTCGACCCTTTACATCCATTGCTATGCTGGATCGATATAACCTTTAAAAACGACTTGACTCAAATTTTCTTCGGCATTTGCCCGCTGATCTCTTGATTTACCTGCCATCAATTTGCGTTCCTTTCTTGAATGTTGATAGTCGATTTGTCGTCTTTTAGTGAACAATATTTTAAATTTTCTTAAGAGTTTCTGTTTTCATATGATAAATGGGGTGTGTAAGTTGCATGGTACGATTTCCTTTCTAGTCGTCTTTCTCTGTTATCGAAGGGCAAGCCTAACTTATAGACGAATCCTGTTAGTCTGACATGTAAGTTCTTGGACATTCTTTTAAGAATTTTAAAGATATTAAAATGGCTTATAGGAATTCCCTTTCGAAAGTGTGCGAAAAGTCATACGAGTATTACGACAGAAATCATAATATTTCATAATGTGCCTTTATGAATCACTCAACCGAACCCAAACCGCACCTCTGTAATGAAGAACATTTTTGGGGACTTGAGCGAGACACATTGAAAAGATTTTACGTGCAGAAAACTCTTGAGGACGATTCAAATTTCGATTGAAATAATACTTAAAAATTTGATACTTGAGCGACTCAGATGGGAGATAGGAGCTGCTTGATCCTGGTTGAGACCAGCAAATGTTTCTAAGGTTAGTTCTGAAACAACCAACTGGTGGGGAGTGTTTTAAAAATCGAAATCAGCTCTAAGTGAGGGCTATCTCTTGGTGTAGTGAAACTAGACACCTTACGATTTGAATACATTGATTGTATGTATTTTATGCCTTTCTTAATACCCTCCAGTTTTAAGTTTCAGTACTGATGTGTTCAGGGCTGATTCATAACTGACAGTAGGGGTAGCTGAATTCAAGCCTAAATGATATAGTACTTCCCGTGAAACTCACCCATGAGTTCAGTACTCAAATCATGCCTGAAATCAGCTAAGGTCATGACGTATTAGGACATGTCTCTGTTCAGTCGTCGCTTAAATAAATTTTTGTTTAAATAATGAAGTTTTTCAAGCTAGAATCAATTACTTTATTTCAATAGTAAAACTTTTGAATAACCATTAAGTCCCGTTGAAATTTTAGCCCATCTAATTTTTTAAGTCAATTTGATTTTTATTTCATTTTTCAATTAAAATTTAGAAATAGTTGAAAGTGTATGCTGTGAGTCAATTACACAGGGGAACAAGCTGACACTCTTCTGTTGTTGCAGCCTCTTTGATGAAAAATTCTGGTTCAGTTTTGTTCACTGATTACAAAACTGGTCTCGGTTTGGCATTGTTTTAAAGATTTAGCGCAAAAAAGTGTTTTGCATATTTTTTTGCTTTGAAAAAATTATGGAGGTCACATTAAGCAAACATTTCAGGGTTCATGAGTCTTTTGCGACAGAACACATATCAATGCAGCCCAAATAAATGAAAAGAGCAGCATATCAGCAAACCCGAAGGTGCCCAAATTGGCCTTTGAAGAGAGTTATTCCTTAGTTTATGAAAAATGTATCAAATTACATCGTCATTTACAAGCCAGAGCAGTGGTCGAATTGTAATTTCAACCACTTTAGCATATAACGCAAAGACCCTTCTACTTTCATATAATTCGTTAATATCAGCTTGATGGAATTCCGGAAAAATGAATTAAAATATATGCCAGGCCACCTACATTCATTCCCGAAATTTTTATAGGAAATATTAAAAAAGTACGTTATCTACCATAGACCTTTCTTATATATTCAAGCAAATCTGCAATAATAACACTCAGTCACTACTAGATTAAAACAATTTAACCCAAGTAAATTGTGGCTTAATATCAAATAAATAGTACACAAAAATTTGTTTTAACAAAGCAACCCTTTAAACTTAGATCATCTCTAAAACTTGAGTGTCAATAGAATTAATTCAGCTATTCCAGTCGTTAAACGAATGCTAAACTATGAACATCTCGTATTTGTTATTTTAAATATAAAAAATTTGTTCGGCTACACTGAAATTTATCAGTAAGCCTTTTGATTTTAAATAACAATTATAGTTTTTGTGATCATAATCACAAAAATTATAATTTTTTTTCCCTTGCGAACAAAAGTAACCTTAATTTTATGTGTTGACTTGTTTTGGGCCTTTTTTATGCTGATATTACAACCAAGCTGAAGAAAGTCTGAAAACATCTGTTCAATACGATCCGCATAGCTTTTTCTTTTTTTCATTTTTTGTTTTCCAGAAAAGTTTTTGTAGTCCAAACGAATTCTATCCAGGCATTATTTTCAAAATCAGTCATTTTGACTATTAAAGCTTTCAGCCTTTATCAGCCTTCATATTTGTGGACCATCAAAAACTCTGGCTTTAAGTTTCTCTGTGCTTAACCTATAGAACTTTTTAGATATGTATTTAAAACAATTACCATCCTTGTTCAGAGTTTTGACAAATTGTGTCATACGCCCTGGCATTAGTATGCGATCCCTGGGCACAAGGTGTTCATTTATCACATTCAGTTCTCCCGGAATCAAAGCTTGCCTTAAGGGCCAATGCTCAGACTTGGCTGTCCCACAGACAAATAAAACATGGAAATATTTTGTCCAAAAAGAAAAGAAAATTACTATGTTTAGATTTACACATACCAGCCTCATGTGTTCGTTTTATTTGAATCTTATCATAACAGAAGCTACAGTAGCATATTCTTCTGACTTTAGTTGAATGTGCAGTCGGTATCGAGCCCAGCTTATTGCCGTTATGCATAAGTACACATTTTAGGCTACGTTTGCATCAATCAATTCAGTTGGATCATACTTCTGTACGGGAGTACAGAATTTTGAGCAAAAAGCAAAGTCATCTGTAGAAAAAAACGAGAGCGTAAGTTAAAGTCGGCCCTGCCCGACTTCGAAATACCCGTTACTCAGCTCAGCTCGGATAAGTATGCAACATTTTTTTAGCTCGGCCATTTATTATCCGATCCTTGTGAAAATTAATTAAAGCAGTTCAGTCGATCGGTTCAGTCACTCGGTTCCGATAGTATGAAAATCTTGTTTCTGGGGTCTAAAGATTTTTATACCCGTTACTCGTAGAGTAAAAAGGGTATACTAAAGTCGTGCAAATGTATGTAACAGGCAGAAGGAAGCATCTCCGATATCATAAAGTATATATATTCTTCATCAGCATCAACAGCCGAGTCGATATAGCCATGTCCGTCTGTCCGTCCGTCCGTCCGTCCGTCCGTCCGTCCGTCCGTCCGTCCGTCCGTCCGTCCGTCCGTCCGTCCGTCCGTCCGTCCGTCTGTATGAACACCTAGATCTCAGAGACTAGAAGAGCTAGAGCAACCAAATTTTATACGTAAGCTAGTATTGTCTGTAGGCAGATCAAGTTTGCTTCAAATTTTGGCCACGCCCCCTCCCGCCCCCGCAATAAAAAATATTGAATAACTCCCACAATTTTTAAGATATCGTGCTCAGATTTTGCAGTGTAGTCTATGTGGCCAATATCTACAATCTCACAAATTTTCAAAAGGATCGCATAATAAATGGCCGAGCTAAAAAAATGTTGCATACTTATCCGAGCTGAGCTGAGTAACGGGTATTTCGAAGTCGGGCAGGGCCGACTTTAACTTACGCTCTCGTTTTGCTTTAATTCTGACTAATGCACTGAGGAGTTTCTGCTAAAAGGGCTGGGGCTCAGAAGAAGATCTGGTTTAAGAACACTTTCATCACTTGAAGAAGAAGAAGTTTTACAAACCATATGAGGGACCCAGTCCGTGTCACGGGTGTTCAAAGAGAATCCAAAGTAATCAAACTGCACCTGTTGTATGAACTCCGACACACCTAGTCTAGAAATTGTTGAATGTATATTCACCACAGATGTTACTAAAAACACACATTGTTGAATATATTTTTATACCCGTTACTCGTAGAGTAAAAAGGGTATACTAAAGTCGTGCAAAAGTATGTAACATCCAGAAGGAAGCATCTCCGACCCCATAAAGTATATATATTCTTGATCAGCATCAACAGCCGAGTCGATATAGCCATGTCCGTCTGTCCGTCTGTCCGTCCGTCCGTCCGTCCGTCCATCCGTCCGTCTGTATGAACACCTAGATCTCAGAGACTAGAAGAGCTAGAGCAACCAAATTTTATACGTAAGCTAGTATTGTCTGTAGGCAGATCAAGTTTGTTTCAAATTTTGGCCACGCCCCCTCCCGCCCCCGCCATAAAAAATATTGAATAACTCCCACAATTTTTAAGATAGCGAGCTCAGATTTTGCAGTGTAGTCTATGTGGCCAATATCTACAATCTCACAAATTTTCAAAAGGATCGGATAATAAATAGCCGAGTTAAAAAAATGTTACACTTATCCGAGCTGAGCTGAGTATTCGAAGTCGGGCAGGGCCGACTTTAACTTACGTT
>JAWNNO010004208.1:0-16917 GCA_035044985.1 Lordiphosa fenestrarum
AGCCCACCTCCGGCCCAACCAATAGAGAGGTGCAGCCACATCATTAAGTTTAATAATAGTTTACGAGATGCTTATTCGACAGAGTTTATTGAAATAAGTGCAAAAGACTCGAAACAATTGACGAAAGGCATAGATGGTAGTACAACGTTTCAGAGATAAGGGAATCGAATTACGGGACCATTGCGCTTATTCCACCCGTCGTGATATCACTATGAATTCTTCTATACCATTTTCAGAAAATTACAAGCATTTCAAGCATTACAAGCATTAGGATATAACATATAATTACTTTTACAATTACTTGAATAATTGTACCAGTAAAGGGATTTTTTTTTGTAATTGTGCTTGAAATGCTGAATTAGTCAGTAATTGTTAATTTATTATCTGAATAAATGTGATTATTGTAATGAAAAGTAATTACATTATAGGTCGGATTAAAAAGTCTACTAGAGTACGATGTAAAAAGAATCTTAGGATTTCAGTTAAAGTCACTAAGAGCAAAACCATTAACCTAGAGAATCTTGGTCGCATAGTGATTGTAAAATGCTTTAATAAGCACTGCCAGTTACATGGGAGATAATTTAAAGTAGATGATTATACACAAAAAGAATATCATTATAAATGCGCCTAAAAGTATGCCATTTTCATTTCCCCAAATAATTCTCAATTTAAATAAGTAATTGAGAGTCAGTTATGCCTGCTTCATACATAATCCACCCTTTGCATTCACTACGATTGACGGACTAATTGAAGGTATTCAAAATGAGATAGTAGTCAGCCAACTATAAAACAATTATTTTTCTGAATTAGTAATATTATTAAGTAAAGCATACTTTAAAGAGCATTTATCATGATAGTTTTGTTGTGTATAAACAGGATACCAGATCAAATACTTTATTGGTGGTATCACCCGAGTACTGTAATGCCAAATTATCGAGCATGTTTATGACCAATTGTTGTAAGATTCTGTGAAGTATTACTTGGGATACTATTCACATTTCGGGAACTGAAAAATTTATGCCAATTGTAAAAGTCTGCTAACATCAAAATAATGTTTGATATTTTGGCGCCTCTACTATGATCATTTGATTGGCCAGTTTAATGTATGGCAGCTACATATATGATATATTCATTCGGTTCTGATGAAATTGGTCTAAATTGCGTTGAAGTTTTAATAGTTGGCAAGTTGAAAAACGAAAATATTTAAAAACAAAACAGTTTTTGTCAGGGATGCAAACCACTCGAATATAAAGACTGGTTCGGTTCAGTGGTTCAGACAGTTTCTGAACAGCCGGTTCGGTTGATTACATGGTTTTTTGAGCTGACTGAACCGCGGTTCCGGTTCGGTTCAGTGGTTCACAAAGGTACAGGGTTGTCCATATTCGACGGACCCATCTGGCAGACTTTTGACAGAGATGTCAGATCGCTTAATGACATACCGCGTTTGAAGCGTCAGTCCAAGCAGATTTTTACCATGGAACAATACACGCCACGCGAGCGCTCTGAAATAGTTGAAATTTACATTCAACAGAACAAGTCAATTGTGAAAACAAAATTATCATGTCCGATGAAGCCCATTTCACATTGAATGGGACCGTAAATAAGCAAAATTGCCGTATTTACGCCACTGAAAATCCTCAGGAGATTCAAGAAGTGCCTCTTCTTGACGAAAAAGTCACAGTTTGGTGCGGCGTTAGTGCGAAAACGGTCATTGGGCCGTTTTTCTTCCAAAATGCAAATGGCCATGCTGTTACCATCAACCAGGAGCGTTATCGCGACATGATGACCAATTTTGTGATGCCAATTATTCGTCGAAAGCGTATGAGGCAGTTCTGGTTTCAACAAGACGGCGCTCCACCGCACACAAGTCGCATAACAATCGATTTTCTGAAGAAATTGTTTCCGGTTTGATGTCGAAAAGTGGTGATTTGGACTGGCCACCGCGTTCGCCCGATTTGACGCCGCCTGACTTCTTCTTGTGGGGATATTTGAAGTCAAAGGTTTACGTTAACAAGCCAAGGACCGTAGAAGAGCTCAAGGACAACATTCGTGAAGAAATAGCCGCTATTCCGGCCGAAATGTTGGCGAAAACGATGGAAAATGCTGCAAAAAGGGCACAATACGCCATCAACGCCAGAGGCTGCCATTTGAGAGATATCATATTCAAAAATTGATGTAAACAAATCTACTTGGAACAAATTAAATGATTAAGATTGCCAACCGCCAAATTTTTCTTTTTTTCTTTGATTTTTTTAAAAAAAAACATGGGTCCGTCCAATATGGGCAACCCTGTACATTATGATTTCTATTGTCACGTGACTTTTGCACACTTTCAAATTGAATTCCTATAATCCATTTGAATATCTTTAAAATCCTTAGAAGATTGTCCCAAATATATTATGTCCGGATTCAAAGGATTCGTCTATATGTTCCTTGAGGAACGATCTTCGAAAACAGAGAATGTCGGCTAGAAAAGATTAGAATAGAAAAGTGTAAAAACTCCCCTGGTTAGGATTGAATTAAGGTGAAGAAATATTACAGAAAATTACAAATATTGTCCACTAGAAGAAGAGATCGGAGGGCAATTACAGAAGACTTGCAAGATTACTTGTTCTTAAATTTTCGTGAAGTCATCCTTAAAAGTTCCGGCATCGGTAAGAATTTATAGAGTCCAACGAAATATAGAAAAATGATCCCGATTCAAATTCCCAAATTAATAAGTATCATTGGCTAGAGGAAAGCGAGTCCCGTCTTAAAACTCGTCAGAGAACTGAACCGAACCGAACCGTTTTCATTTGTGGTTTTCGGTTTGGTTCAGCAATTCTTAAAGGAAGCCGGTTCGGTTTGCGGTTCGGTTCACCAGCTGGAATAAGCGGTTCGGTTCGGTTCAGAACCGGTTTGCATCCCTGGTTTTTGTTTCACTAGAACTAGTACCACGAAGTTTATTACACAGAAAAAATTATCAAGATATTCGAGTTATCTAGGATCAAATCAATCTCGAACTTTCTCGGAAATCGGCCAATCCCAGATTTTCTCATTCCAAGTAGGAAGTGGGTTGACTTTGATCTCGGAAATCTCGGATCTAGTACGACTTTTGCTTGAAATTTCTATCGAGATAAAATCAAAGTTTTTTGAGCTTGATTTTATTCATTTCTTCTTCCGTGTAGATAGCATAGAAATTACTTCTACTACTTATATCAGTACAACCCAAGCTGTAAAGGCTCAGGCTCCCAGAAGTAAGCCAAGAAAGTTCATTAAGGGAAGGAATAACAAGAAAGAAAGTCGGTCAAGACGTGCTCTTTACCTTCCAAAAGTTTTCATTTACCATACAAAGTGTTAAGGTGTGTAAAGTGTTGCCCATCGCTGTTCCAGTCAGTACTGCCCCTCATAAACGTTTGTTTTGCCTATAACTCGACTATCGCTTATCCGATCATCACCATTCCTTCGGCAAATCGATAAGTAATACTGAATACTAAATATGTGCAGAAGGTACGAACATTTGATCTATAAAATTGTGGGATATATAACGTTTTTCTTAAACTGCGGGGGCGGCAGGGGGCGTGGCAAAAATTGAAAATTAGCTTAGCAAGTATAAGAAATGCTTGTCCCATGCTACACAACAATGAGACAGTTAAGATGTCATCAATTGCTCAAAAGCCTATGGAATTGCCGACAACTTGAAAATCCACCTACAGTTCTCATCATCGGACTTTTTACCTTCTTTATGCAGTGGAATGATAAAAGATTTCTTCCACAGAGAAATTGAATAATTTATAAATGGGCTTACTAAGCTTAAGTCAGCACTGAACCTAAGTACCTAACCAGGAACAAAACATGGAACTAGACTTATTCAACTGATAAGGATATGAATGACTCTCACAAGACCGGGAGTTAGATGTTTTTAAATCGAAGTGGTTTAGTTTAAGGTATTTGCAATGAAATATCCTTGAATGTTTGGCTGATACCCAATTATTTGAATTACTGCTTGGTATTTCTGAAGAAGTTTAATATAAGACTTTGGGATATCCTTTGGGTTTTGATTTTAGAATAGGCAGGTATTTGGAGGTTTAGATGTTTCCACGATTTCGACTATTTCAGCAGAATTTTCCCATACATCTTCCTGCCATCTTTCAAGGTCGCTACTAATTCGTTGATAGCTGCATATGACCTAAGCTAAAAGAGAACTTTTCCATTCGACTCTGTACATTCCTTTTTGTTGTTTTTGTGTGCTTTCAATGAAAACTCAACTGTGGGTCAAATGGAAAATGAAAAATATTTATGCTAATTTTACGTTTTGCTTGATTAAAATTAAAAATAGTAAAACTGCGCTAGTCAGTTACTTACAGCGCGGCACAAAAATATTTATGCAAATCTATTTAATGACAAACAATTAATTAAAATGACTTATGCAAACGTTTTCACAGCATTTATTACAGCATAATGCAATTAAATATGCAATTTTAAAAAACACACCCAAAAAAACACACACACACATAATTTGACTAAAATTAAATTAACCCAATGACTCAGAAGTCCCATCGGGAATATCACAAATAACCAGCGAGCAGTCAGGCAACGGATATAGCTTAGCAGTTCAACCCTTAATAATGAGATGATGGGATGCGTGGGGGAGGGGGCTTGCACTCACCTGCCATCAATTTGCACATCACATCAATCAAATCGCACTGACAACTCAAGTCCGCAGCTGTTGCATTGTTGTAGTAGGCGTAGCTGTTGCAAATTTCAATGAAATTGAATTCCGACCAGGCCTGTTGATAGTCCACAAAATTGAAGTGCCTCAGCAGCAGCCGCAGCGCGTAAATTATGCCCAGCTGGGGGAGGGTGGGGGATGTGTTTGTACTCGATTTCGCTTCGATTCGATCTGAAAGTCGCGCGCACACAAATATTTACCTGCACATTTTTATCATTCAGCGCCATCAATTTATTTGTCATGCGATACAAAACTTTGGCCAAAACTTTTTCCTCTTGCGCAATTTGACGTGGAAACGGAAAGGCAAAAACATGCCCGTCACAACTGCCATCGAAGTAGGCCGACGCCGCAGAGGCTGCTGCCCCTCCCTCCGCGGAGTCTGAGGCGACCGAGCCGCCTGCATCCAGCTCAGCCAGCGGGGGCGCAATTGTCGAACCGGTCCGGAATAAATTACGCAACGTCACGGACATGCCGCCAAATGTGCGATAGTCGAAAAAATCCCAAAGCAAATTGAAATTAGTTTGTTGAGTTTCGGTCTCGACCTCCGTTACATTGGTTGTGGTTGGTGGCTCCTGCTCCTGCTCCTGGCGCGCCGTTTGCATTATAAACCGACAGAGACAGCAGGCGGCATGCTCCCGCACCCGAGCATCATCGTCGCCCAGCAGTTGCAAAAGTTCGGCCAGAAACTGCGCCTGCAAGGTTTGCAAAAGTATTTTTGAGTTAGTTGACTGCAAGTTGTAAATCAAAAAGTGAGCCAAGTTTTCATTATGCAGTTTGGCAGGTTGCAGATGAGGTTTTTTGGTCGCATGTATATCGATACTGCAACTTAGGGGAGAGATGAAAAATGCAATAAGCCACACACCAGCCTGGGAGTTGGTAGAAACTTATTAATTGTCGATTGCCGCTCTCCATTTTCGTCAATATGAATTCATGCCGTAAAGCAAGCAATCAAGATGGGACCTGTATTATTTGTGTGTGCTGCTTATAGCTGGTTGGCTACAAGTTATTACTCGAGCACATCAGGCCACAGATAGTCAACAAAATCCATGAAATGATAGGCATTAGGTAATGTACAGTCTGACTGTCGACTGTCGTTGATTAATCGTCTTGTACCTCAAGGATCAAGTCATACCCTTAAAGCATGTGATTAGTGAAGGACCTGCTGAATTTGTGTGTACTGCCAATGGCTTGTGGGTTATAAGTTATTAAACGAAAACTTTAGACCACAAATATTTGATTATTGCTGACTCTTGACTATAGGCGCTAACGTAGTACCACTTCGAATGAGTCCTTGAAATTGCTATGCTGACGAGTTGCTGTACGGCCTTGTAGCCGGGAACTGCTGTGAAATAGAATTTGATTCGTTACTTAAGGCCCTATTCTCTTTCAGCAAAAAATTTTTTTCGACTTTTTTTTTTTTGCATTTTTTTATAGCTTGGACATTTAAGAATATAACCCTAAAAGGGTTTTTTGAAATTCGAAATACTTTAGAAGATATGGCCATTTTTGTGGGGTCATGTCTTCGCTAAAATGAGTAGTTTTTATGTTGCTTCAAACTTTGAACGCGTTTATCTCGAAACCACGTTTTTCGAGCTGGCGGCCACGATTCCGCCAGTTCTACTAAACCGATTTAGATGAAACAAAGTTTAATCGACGTAGAATTGTCACCATTCTGGCCCGTAGTAAAATAAAAATTTTGCGATTTTTTTTACTATTTTTTTTTTACACTAAACTACAAAAAAATGTGTCCAAATTCGATATGTCAATTTCAAGTGGCCGCCATTTTGTCAAAAAAAATCGCATTTTTTTAAATCGCAAAATTTTTATTTTACTACGGGCCAGAATGGTGACAATTCTACGTCGATTAAACTTTGTTTCATCCAAATCGGTTCAGTAGAACTGGCGGAATCGTGGCCGCCAGCACCATGCCTTTTTTTTTGAGGGCCAACTTTGACGGTGCCATCATCTATGGACAGCCCCTATATCGCGGCGAAAATTTTTTTTTTATTTTCTTTCATTCATTACTAATTCAATAAAAAAAAACAAAATTCAAATATCTTTTTGCGTTTTCAAATGAGAATTTTTTCAAAAAAGGTCCAAAAACAGCAAGCTGAAGGAGAATAGGGCCTTAAAGGAAGTAAAATTATATGCGGTTTTGGCTCAGTTGTTATGTTCAAATTTACCCTCTTTACTTAGCGAGTAACAAGTATATACTCAATTTGCAACAGCCAAGAAAGGTACGCAGAACTGCCGAAAGATATTACCTGTACAAATAAATCTCGAAGGACTTTTTTAAGGTGGCGTTAATGGTACCAAATCGACTCGGACCATGTTGCAGCTAACTTCATCTTAAAGACTCATCATTAGGCTTTCTTTTTATACACTGTTCCCATTGAAAATGGGAAAAGGGAAATTGTAAGGTTGTACGAATGTACAGGGTGCGCCATATAAAGTGTCGGTATGGCAACACTGAATAACTTTGACATTTACCAACCGATTGCTTTTGTTAGACATGTTTTGGAAACATCAATCTAGTACAATTTCGACCATGGAACGCTTCACACCAAAACAACGTGCCGAAATAGTGACGCTGTTCACTACGCCGACGCCGACACTGAACCAGATTTTTGGAAACAAATTTTGATGACCGATGAGGCCCATTTCACGCTTTCTGGTGGTGTTAATAAGCAAAATTGTCGCATATGGGGCACGGAAAATCCACACCGCATCCATGAAATACCTTTTACACGACCAAAAAGTGACTGTTTGGGCCGGCGTTTGCGCCAAAACCAAAATGCCGCAAAAAGGGCACATTTTGTTGTGGCCAATAAAGGCGGCCACTTGATTGATGTTGTGTTCAAAAAGTAGTCGAAATAAATTGTACAGAACCAAATTAAAGGAAAAAGATCAACATATAGTAATCGATTGTTAGTTTTTATATTTATTCAGTGTTGCCATACCGACACTTTATCTGGCGCACCCTGTATGTAACAGGGTACATAAAGTATATCTATATTTTTGATCAGCATGAAGAGCAGAGTCGGTGTAGCCATGTATGTGTTTATGAACGCGTTGATCTCAGAGACTATAACAGATAGAGCCACAAATTTGTGCATGAAGGCAGGCGTATACCGTACACAGATCAAGTTTGTTTTAGATTTGAAAGATTGCCCAAATCCCCAGACCAAAACCCAAAAAAACCTTCAAAACCACAATTTTCAAGTTAGAGTTTCATGGCTTAATATACATCAACATGGCCCTCAATATCTATGTATTCTAAAAATCAGATACAATCAGATCGGACAAAAAACACCGGAGTTATAAGCTAAACAAAAAAGCGCTTCGTTAGTTAGGTCGCTAAAAAGGACAAAATAATGTTGCCTACTTTCAGGATGACCCTTTGATAGCTGTTACAGAAACCGGTTACATTCAAATTCAAAAACAAATAATTAAAAACATATGAAAAGAGTATTTTGTAGTCGGGGCACTCGACTGCATCGCCTTTACTGGTTCAGTATGTGTTGTTTCGCTGAAGTGTAAGCAACATATAGTAGATGATCGAAAGGCAAAAAGGAAAGCGATTTGTGCATCGTTTTGTGACTGGTGATGAAAATAGATTTATTATGACCCGTGTCAAGACCGTGGGTCTAGATCGACGGCAAAACTGAATATTCACTGTAGCAAGGTCATGTATTTGCAGCAACCTGATAAAAACAAGAAAGAAAGTCGGTCAAGCCCGACTATAACATACTCTGTACCAAGAAAATTTGTCTTTTGATCATAACTCGAAAACCGTTCATCCGATCTTCTTCATTCCTTTGGCGGATCGATAAGTTATTCTAATAACTAAATATGTCCAAAAGGAACAAGCCAGCTATCTTCAAAACTGTGGGAGATATGACGTTTCTTCTAAATTGCGGGGGCGGGAGGGGGCGTGGCCAAAATTGAAAATAAACTTGATCTGCCTGCAGACATAAGAAGCATACACGTCAAACGTCTATCTCTTACCATCTCTGAGATCTGTGCGTTCATACGGACAGACAGACAGACGGACAGACGGACATGGCTATATCGACTCGGCTGTTGATGCTGATCAAGAATATATATACTTTATGGGGTCGGAGATGCTTCCTTCTGGATGTTACATACTTTTGCACAAACTTATAATACTCTATGTACCTACGGTACAGAGTATAAAAACAACAGGCTTACTCTGTCGAACTCAATTGATGCTCTGGAGCCGAGCATTGAACGAAATCGGTCAGAATACGAGCAAAGGCACTGCAAGGGAATTTTTTTAACAAAAAAACTCTGGGTCACATTTTGTGCTGCTGGTCAAAATATACCCTGAAATGCTAAAATGGGAAGTATCCCAGTGTCCAATGGCTCTCTCTAATGTGCTGCCATATATATTCCCTCTATATTAACCACGAGGGGTCCTTGAAACAAAACCACTGTGTGGGCAGAATAAACATAAGTAGAGGTGGGATCTTGAACATTGATATAATGAGCATATAATTTTGAGGTACAAAAGAGCAAATAATGCTCATGTAGTCACCAATACAAATTATTAAATACAAACGTGTGAGAATTTGTAGTTGTGTTCAAATGTGCAAGGTTTATAGGAGAAAACCCGAAAGAGAGACTCATACGAAGTTGTTGTTGCAGTTTTGATGTGCAAAACCACCCATACGCATTGGAATGGCTCTGGGCGGAACAACAAATGCGGCCGTTGCGTATAGCCTTCGGGCACCCCTGATCTAAATGATTTACTTCTCCTATTCAATGCTTGCTTTGGTAAAGCGATTTTCTAAACAGTTTTATGATCCTTACACACGGCTAAGTTTGTACTCTGTGGCAGAAGCAGAAACTTTAACGAAACTTTGCTTAAAGAAACGCTTATCTATGTGGTTTTATAGTTGCATACTTTAAAGTGAAGCGTTTAACTTGCCCGAGCTCGTTTTTGGCCCATCAGCGGATTCATGTCAATGAATCCCATTTTTGCTTGCCTCTTCACTCCGCATTTTTTATTGTATATTCAGTATAATTTTAATATTTCAATCAATTTCTTTGGTTTGCCAATTCGCCTATTAGATCCCCCCAGTTCAGTTCTGCCAGTCGTCTCTGGCTCAATTGTTTGTCCACTTTCAAGTTTTGTGTACATTTTCTCCCTTTTGCCATTTAGCAAATTGCTTGGCTTTGTCAAAATAATAAATAAACAAATACATATATTTGCGTGTGTGTGTGTGTGTGTGTGAAACTCTAGCGCCAGGATGCGCTTCCCGCCTTTGGGGGGTGGTGAATGCACAAAGAGAGCCCAAGCCACACTTGAGTGCACAAAAGTTCAATAAGAGCGACGACACAAGGCCGGTCGGGGTGGTGAGCACTTGAATTGCTTTTGCGGCACGAGGAGGGGGGGTGAGGGGGAGGGGGAAAAAGAAAACATACTCGTAAAATAATCTGCACAATAAACAAGCGAGAGGCGGCAAAGGAGCAGCCCGAATGCTTGTAATAAGAAGATTTAGCCGCTTACCTCATAAGTGCAGACAATGTCCACTTCAGTGGAATGGCAGGCTTCCTGCTGCCGCTGCCGCTCCATTTCCTTCTCCCGTTTGGTATTGATGTGGTGGCCACAGCCGAAATTTGCGTAGTACGAACGGAGCAGCACGTAATTTAAATTCGAAATAACTTCGGCGTATTTATTCTGGACCAACCAATATTTATTGTGATGACAAAGTCGAAGTTTGTTCAAGAGCAATTTCGGTGAGATGGCAAACACACAGCATGGGCCAAGCTCATTACCCGGCTGCTGCATGCCAGTCGACTGCAATTGGAAATCATTCAAAAGAGCAGCCAGCAGCTCATCATTATCAGTGGCCAAAGACCTGGCACACATCCTGCCATGGCCCAGCCTCAAGTTGTCATCGTTAGAGATCCTTTGTTGCTGCTGCTGCTGACTGCTTAAGGCATTATCCTGGTCCTTGGCAAAAGTTTGTTGGCCAAATGTTTGGGCCTGGCCGGGCTGCTTTTGTTGTCCACTTGGCTGCTGCTGCTGCTGCTCCTGCTGCTCCTGCAGCTGATGAGCATGATAATGACATGGCGGCGCTGTCAAATATTTGGACACCACATGCGGAAATATCTTATCGAATGCATTCAACGCTTGTATGGTCACAGTGTGTATGTCGTCCTCAAAGCCCTGCAAAAAGTAAGGAAGCACAAAGTTTTTTGGGTTAAATTTCCTTATACAGGCGGCATAAGATGCAACCAGAACCAGAGGAGCTGGTTCCGTTTGTGCTGCTAAGCGAATTTGTGTTTTATTGTTTGCAGAAACAGCAAAAAGTTCATCCGTCTGTCCCAGTGTACCATGGGCAATTTTTTTAAATTTTCGCTCATTTTTTTTGAAAGAAATTCATTGATACATGTTGAATATCCGATATCTTAACTTAACAGACGAGCATAACAGATGTGTTTCCTAGACAACAAACGCATATGGGTTGGACATTGCTATCAACCATACTTTCTTGAAGTACCCACTTCCCGATAACATCTAAATATCGAAACACTTCGGTTCTATGTGAAGGATATTACGAAGGGTTCCGACTTTTAAGTCGATTTCTGTTTAAGCGTTTGCGTTTTCAATTAACGTTTTAATCGTATTTAAGCAAGGAACAACAAAATCTGCGGTTTGAAGGGTATTCGATATTTAAAGATTCGATGAAAGGATCTGTTTATTCGGGTTTAAAGTCTGAAAATATCGTGTGAGTGGATTTTTTTGAAGTTTTGGAATCTGTTACTATTCACGGGCTTCTGATAAAAGACGGCTCTTTTGATAACACAAAGGAGTAACAAAACTTAAGACCGAACTTTACAATGACCGTATTCAGCAAAAGGATAGAGCTCAGTGGAGCAGATATCAGTAAAATGATGCATCAAATAGTTTCTGTTGAACGAAGTGCTTCATCTTTGGACAAAGATTTTAAAAGACAATTTTTAGTTTATTCAAATTATTTTCATCAACAGTCCACGATCTTTCCTTTCTAAACCTGCGGAAAAGGTGGCGGTGGAAGTTTTCTGTGGTTAAGTTTTAGCTCGAGCAAATCTACAATGACCTGTTATTTGGGTTCAAGGGACAAGACAAAACCAGACAGCTCATCCATCATCCAGTGACGATTACACTATGGCACATAGCACATTTTTTTTTAAGTACTGAGCTTTTGCCATGAACGCGAGAGAGAGTGGGAGAGTGAGAGCGAGAGTGAGCGCTAGAGCGAACGGCTCACATAGAGCATGTGTGAACAAAAGAACGCCATCGACAAAAAACCTCGCGCTCTAAGAGTACACAAAATACTGAACGTTCTAAGTACTTTGCTGAGGGCGCACACTGTGAGCGCCATAACTTAGTTGTTGTATCAAGCCGTATAGTTTTCGGTTCATCTAGTAAGCATTGATGAATACGTTTTTGGACAACAACGTCGCATTGGATCTAGCAAAAATGTCATTTCTTGTCTTCTCGTCGATAAGATCATTATCTCATTTACATTTATCTACCCAAACAATTTTATTTCCATTTGGCTCATAATTGCTAGTCTCATCGTGTTTCGAAAGGATCGATCTCTTAGAGTTTTTTCATCGTCCAACACTATATTTCTTTAAGCAGACGCCATATCGTCATAGTATTATTTGAAAACACCAACTATTCCCTTTACGCAATCCAATGCGCAAAGTGCTTCTGATTTCAGAAGACCAAACAAGCAGAATAGAAACGCTCTTCGGATAATATACATATATGCCACAAAGGCGTTGGACCAGTGGACCCCTCGATAAACAATTTAGCATGCCCTCAGATTGGCGCGTTTATATTTGCCCAAAAAACGGGAAGCTGGTCAATAGTCCACAGTTGTTGACTGAGTGAATAAGTGTGTGTGCGTTTTTAACGAATCCCTAACAAGCTTCTGCTTGCCCTAACCTCTGCCAAAGGGCTATTGTTATCAAAGTTGCTTTCGCCTTTGGCAGGACCTTACCCAGAGCTACCAGTGTGCGCTGGTAAGTGCCATTGAGACGGATTTGCAGCCATTATATGGCCAGGCATCTAATGTGATTTTCAGCTGGCACGTTCCGTAGTCTTCTTCTTCTTCACTCTAGTTGCATTTTGTTGCATAATCAAAATTGCGCTTTTCGGTTTGGGCCAAACAGCAATTTGAATGTTCGGCTGGCCACTAAATTATTGAATTCAATAAGAAACCCAGGCCAGATCCAATTCCCTAGACAGAAATCAATGTGCAAGTTATGCGCACATTTTGCAGCGAGAGGATGGAGAAAGTGAATGGATGCGCAGCTCCCTTTAGGGGCATTTGAACTTGCACATTCCGAAGGAGATAAGAAGTTTCTTTCTTTTTTCATATGAAAAACAACCCATCCGCATATCCAATGACGCCGCAACTGCCAGGCAAACTCCACGGCTGAAAGCTGCGGAACGTACTCAAAAGCCAGCACTGCCATTGATATGGACACGTGTGACTGTGTGTGTGTGTGTGTGTGAGTTTGTTTGCCTGCATGTGTTAAAATATGTTAGCTTGTTGGTTTAACATAGAAAAAAGTACAGCGAAAAGGTGGGGGCGCATATTTATGGAGTACTTGTGCAAAGGGAAGAAAAACGGAGGCAACGCTGAAGATGCACATCCGAATGGTTACCTCAAGGGAAAAAGCTAGTGTTTAGCATGCTTTATATATGGTCTTCGAGCGTTTCCTTAATCGGCTGACTAATTATGCGACTTAAGACAGAAAACAACGACAAATCTTATAAAAGAAGGCAGGCAATCAACCGAAACCGTATAGTGAAGAGAGCCGATAAAATTTCAGAGCCCGAGCCAGTACAAAACCCGATATGTGTACACAGAAAAAATAGATCCAATTGGATTGGATATAAAATATTCATTTTTCATATGCTTTGGATGATTTTTAGCTCCATTAAGATCCATTCTATATTAAATGGATATTTTAATATCCAACGAGAAAGCTAAGCTAACTTCGTCTGTGCCGAAGTTTTTATACCCTTGCAAGTGTTCGCTTAATTATTCTCAAAAAATACTCTTTTTCCCATTTTAGTATGGGAGTTATATGATATAGTCATCCGATTTGGACAAAAACTTGTAGAACTATGTAAAAGCATGAGAAACAAACAAATACAAAAGTGCAGGATGCTACCATTAAGAACAAAAAAGTTTTTCTAACTAAGACTGCTTTTCAGACCTATCTTTTGTATGGCAGCTATAAAATATAATTGTCCGATTTGAATCAAACTTGGTAGAATTATAAAAAAAAAACATAGAAAACCTACGATTAACAAGAAAGAAAGTCGGTCAAGCCCGACTATAACATACTCTGTACCAAGAAAATTTGTCTTTTGATCATAACTCGAAAACCGTTCATCCGATCTTCTTCATTTTTTTGGCGGATCGATAAGTTATCCTAATAACTAAATATGTCCAGAAGGAACAAGCCATCTATCTTCAAAACTGTGGGAGATATGACGTTTTTTCTAAATTGCGGGGGCGGGAGGGGGCGTGGCCAAAATTGAAAATAAACTTGATCTGCCTGCAGACATAAGAAGCATATGTCCCTTACACGTCAAACCTCTATCTCTTACCATCTCTGAGATCTGTGCGTTCATACGGACAGACAGACGGACGGACGGACAGACGGACAGACGGACAGACGGACATGGCTATATCGACTCGGCTGTTGATGCTGATCAAGAATATATATACTTTATGGGGTCGGAGATGCTTCCTTCTGGATGTTACATACTTTTGCACAAACTTATAATACTCTATGTACCTACGGTACAGAGTATAAAAAGTCTGGTGACGTTTCCATTGAAAAGAAAAAAGATTTTCTCACTAAAACTAGTTTTCCGACCGATTGTTCCTATGGGAGCTAAGAGATATAGTCATCCAATCCGTTCGGTTCCGACATTTTAGTAGTGTGCAGCAAAAAGAAGACTCTGTGCAAAATTTCAGCTCTATACCTTTAAAACTGAGAGACTAGTTCGCGTAGAAACAGGCAGACGGACAGACAGACGGACGGACAAAGCTCAATCGACTCAGCTCGTCACCCTGATCAAGAATATATATAGTTTATGGGTTCGGAAATGAATATTCCTATGCGTTGCAAACTTCTGGGCAAAATTTGAATACCCTTTGCAAGGGTATAAAAAGGATATCAAGGGATGAATACCACAATCATCCAATGGATATTTTTAAGCAGGAATGCAAACCAGTACTGAACCGAACCGGTTTTGAACTTATTCCAGCTGGTGAACTGAACCGCTAACCGAACCGGCTTCATTTAATCAATGCTGCACCGAACCGAAACCCAAAAAGATAAATGGTGCGGTTCGTTTCAGTTCTCTGACAAGTTTTAAGACGTACATCGCTCTAGCCAATGGTACTTAGTAATCTGGTCAATTGAACCGTATCCCTAAGATAATTTTTATACGATATTTTGTTCGACCCTCTACATCCTTAGCGATATCGTATCGATATAACCTTTAAGAATGACTTGACACAAATTTTACAACATGAAATCCTGCAAGTCTTCTGCAATTTACTGCCGATCCCTTAATATACTTGTCATCAATCTGCATTTTTTTCACTCTATTGGAAATTTTCTGTAGAACTTCTTTACCTTATTTCCATCATACCCAGGAGAGCTTTTAATACCCTTGCAGAGGGTAAATTAAAATGCTGAAGATGTTTGTAACGCATAGAAGGAAGCATTTTCGACCACATAAAGTATATATATTTTTGATCAGCAAGACGAGCTGAGTTGATTTAGCCTTGACCGTCTATCCATCCGTCTGTTTGTATGCTATTTCCTCCGTCAGTTTAAACACAAAACAATACAAATACGCTGCACATTTGTCGGAACCGGCCGGATCGGATGACTATAACATATAGCTGTCATAGGAGCGATCGGTTCAAATGCTAGTTCTAGTGAGGCAAACTTTTTTGTTTTTAATGCAAACGTCGGCAAACTTCGCAAACTCCGTGTTTTCGATGCTTCTCCATGATACTGTCTAGTTTGATCGAAATCGGACATCTATATAGTATAGCTGCCATACAAAAGTAAGGTTAGAAAAATAGTCTTAGTCAGAAAAACTTTTTTGTTTTCAAAGTAGAGTCAGAAAACTGGTCTTAGTGAGATTAACTTGTTTATTTTCAGTGGCAATGTCCTTCAAACTAGCTAGAAAAAGTTAACTTTCCTCTATATGTTTTCTTTGACTTTTTAGACGCACACTTTACTTAAATTTCTGCATCCACTATATCATCCTGAGCAAAACAAAGGGGCGTAATAAAGGCTGCATCCTTATGTAATTGGATTAAGTTAAGAGTTTGCAGCAGTTTAACTGAGTGCTTGGGCTGTTTTAATAATCTGTACTTAATCTTTGCCTTCTTTTCCTTCGTCATGAAAATTGGACCAGAAAACGCCGTAGCTCTTAAATCATTAAAGAAGTGTGTCAATCGCCTAATGTAGCCCTAATTTGCAACTCAGGACTTCCTTTTTATACCTCACTATCCAAAAATAAACAGATCGACTCCAGAAATGGCTGCTGGAGCTTTCAAACAGCTCGGCTTAGAGGTAAAAGTTCTTAGAAAAACATCTTGAAGAATGCTATAAAAAACAATCCCATTCCATTCTCGAACTAATTTGTATACTTTGTACCGTAGGTACATAGAGTATTATAAGTTTGTGCAAAAGTATGTAACATCCAGAAGGAAGCATCTCCGACCCCATAAAGTATATATATTCTTGATCAGCATCAACAGCCGAGTCGATATAGCCATGTCCGTCTGTCCGTCTGTCTGTCTGTCCGTATGAACGCACAGATCTCAGAGATGGTAAGAGATAGAGGTTTGACGTGTATGGGACATATGCTTCTTATGTCTGCAGGCAGATCAAGTTTATTTTCAATTTTGGCCACGCCCCCTCCCGCCCCCGCAATATGGAAAAAACGTCATATCTCCCACAGTTTTGAAGATAGATGGCTTGTTCCTTCTGGACATATTTAGATATTAGGATAACTTATCGATCCGCCAAAGGAATGAAGAAGATCGGATGAACGGTTTTCGAGTTATGATCAAAAGACAAAATTTCTTGGTACAGAGTATGTTATAGTCAGGCTTGACCGACTTTCTTTCTTGTTA
>JAWNNO010004212.1:0-85473 GCA_035044985.1 Lordiphosa fenestrarum
GTTTGAATCTCCGTTTGGAGTGGCTTCTTCAAGAAGCTTGTCAGTGGTCTCCTTCCTGATTATGGCTAAGAGTTTTTTGACCCTATTCGATATTCTCCTATATAAGCGATCTATGGCAGGAACGAATATATTCCCTCCTTAGGCGCTTTTTAAGCGCAATTAGTCCCTCGGCAGCCGGGGTCAGTACTATGTGTCAGCGAATAGTGTAAGTAGGAAGCGGGTTGACTGGGGCAGTGATAGTAGCAGCAGTTTTGATCTTACTCATGAACATCTGAATGGCATCATCTACATCTTGGGCGGCTTGGATCTCCATGTTTAGGTAGAGTGAGTTTTCCAGCTCCTTCTGAAACCTTTCCATGTTAGCTCCTGGGGGGACAATCCAATTTTTGTTTGGGATCGTTTGAGGTCTCAGTTCCAGTGTTAAAAGAATAGGAAGATGGTCCGAGGAGAGCTCATATTCCTCTCTGACTGAAAAGAGGTGTCCTGTGAGCCCCTTGTACATGCAGAAATCTGGGCATGAGGGTGTTCCTCTCCTATTATAAGGGTAGTCGGTGGCTCTACCTGTCGCCAAGACCTGTGTGGAGTCACCACTAATAGCCTGGTGCAACGCTGTGCCCCTTGGGTTGGCCCTAAAATCACCCCATAGTCGGTGCTTGGCGTTAAAGTCGCCTCCAATTATGAATTTTTGGCCCATTTGGCCAAGGAGCACCTCAAAGTCAGTAGAGCTCCGTGGTAGGGATGGTGGCAGGTAAGAGGCTCCAACAAGAACCTCACCAAACGACGTGGACACCATTATTGCGGCTAGCTGGACGTAATTATTGGAGAGCGGGTGGAGGTGGTAGTGTATCAGCTCCTGCTTCACTAACACACATGCTCCCCCTCTGGGCCTGCCTCCTGGGTGATCAGCTCGGTAGCAGGCATATCCTTCCATACTGAAGAATGCCCCGCGTGAAGGAACGCTTCCGAGATAAGCATTATATCAATGCTGTGCTTATTCAGGAAAAGTTTCAGCTCGTTAGCATTTGGCACTATGCTACGAGCGTTCCAAGATCCGAGGCGCAGAGAAATCGCCATTATTTGGTTTGAAGGTGAGGTTTGGAAGCTCGGAGCTCCCTTATCTCATTCAGTAGCTCAGCTATAGTGGCCTGGAGTCCAGCTATTGTTTGCTGCATAGAGAGTATAACTTGAGTGAGCGAACCATCCAGTCCCACATTTCCAGGTAAGAATTGCGAGTTGGAATTACCAAGCGTTGGTAGATGCATAGCAGGTGCGGTGTTGTGGGTTGAATTACCATATAATGCTAACCACTGTGGGCGGTGGGTATCCTGGTGAGAAGAGCGGGTTGTGTGGCCTTGCGTTGTTTTCCTGCTTCCTGTGCCCTCCTGGCCAGTTCGAATCGCATCTGCGTACGAGAGACCTTGCTGCCCGATTGAGGCTGGTATTGCTGCTTGAACATTGCGATGAGTTTTGAAGCGTTGCCCACTTCTGCCCATAGGAGCAATATTTATGCCCGATGATCTGTTTTTCATTTTTCATATGTAAACTGGGCACCTTTTATCCGAGGCCATGTGGAGCACTGTAGATCTGCCTCTGTTCTCGCCTGACAGACGTTGGAGTTTGTCCAGCGATCTTTGCCGCATCTTTCGCACTTGGGTATTTTTGTGCAGTAGTTGCTGGTGTGATCGAACTCGAAGCACCTGTAACACTGCCTCATATCCAGTTTTTTCCTCTTCAGCTCAACAGAAACTATTTGACGTTCCACCTTATCAACTTTCAAAGCGTCTTTGTTGTTTTCTGCATTTTTTAGGTCTACGAACCAGACATTTAGCTTGGGCGCTTCTACGGGGCCCCCTTGTTCCTCTGAGTGCAGTGCCTTGCCTCTCGGGTTGTAGATGTTGACCACTGTGTGGCCCCTTAAACAGAAGGCAGACTCAATCGGCGCTTTAGGTGTGGACGCAGCCAGATTGCGCACTACCACTCTAAACGACCTGTCTTCGGGTAAACAGAAGTGTGTATATTCCAATCGATTGTCCGATAACTCTTCGTTATCTTCCTGTGGGTGTCTGAATCTTTGGCGAAGATACGCAAATCACCATTTGGGGCTGTTTTAAATTCATAAGATTCCGTGTCAGCGACAGTGTTAAGAATTTCTTCCATAGCCTGTATGTTTTCTACCCCTGGGACAGTTATTGGCCTTGGCTTTGGCGTTTTTTTGAGGACTTGAGCCATGATTGGTGATTGCTGCTCAATAGTGGGGTCAGCAGCTTCTTCAATTCCCTCCATTTGAGACTCGTTTTGGGCAGCAACGTCGTCGTTTCTGTCTAAGGCTGCAAAACTGTTGGCGTGCAGTAATGCCACTCTGGGCATCTTCTCTTTTTTGCTCGTGTTTTTGGGCGAGTCAGATCCTCCACGCTTCTTCGAAATTTTTTGCCAGCTGACGAGAGGAGGCGCGTACTCACGCATAGTTCCGACGTTGAAGAAAAGGGGGAGGGTCTTGCTGACACTATGATTATGCTGGTTTCTGGCAGCTGCAGTTTTCGGTACCGACCCACTGGTGCTAGGCTTTTCAATTGGACAGAACAATCCGTTATTCTGATTGTTGGCCCTTGTGGAACTGGAATATCTCGTCGGGTTTGCTGTTGCTTGCATGGCAGCAGCACTGCCAGTAGTTGCAGAGACTCGATATCTGCTACCGGAGTTTGTTGTACAAGTTAAGTTTCCTCACTCAAGGAATGAAAAAACAAATAAATTTTGAAGAAGGCGAGGCCTTCGTTTATTCAAGAATATTTTGTGACTAATTTTACTTATGCCAAACTAGCCCTACTTAAGCTGTGGGTTGTGGCGGCGACGATGGCAGCGGCGGCAGCGATGTTGGCGCGGCGGTCAGCAGCGGCAGCGATGTTGGCGCGGCGGCGATGTTGGGAAAGCTTCTAGGAATTGCTTTGCACTTGGCTTGTGCAGAAATTTGATGACGGTGACGTTGGGAATGAATTGCAGCTGCACTTGGCGTGTGCAGGAAATTAGCCAGACGCAAGGTCGGCATTTCTTTAAGCTTTGTTTCGCAAAGCGGAAATAATTTGAATTTTATTGTTTATTTGGGTTGATACCCGCGATTGACATGTGTGGCAATAACTTACATGTTGTTGTAGGTGGCTGCAGTATAGTTCCGGCGTTAATGGTGGGATGAGTGATAGTCGCCTTGTTGACCAGTCTAACCTTACAACTGCATCTGTACTAGATCGGCAACCTCCATTTGCAGCAGGAGCCAGAAATGTGCCGCTTATGAGAGCAGTGGTGGTGGTGGTTGTTGCCGTTGTGGTGGTTATTGGCTGTGACCATTGGGGAATGTGGACTTCATTTGCTATCAAATCCGTAAATGTTACAGCCCTGGAACGTGTGACAGGCCCGTTTACATCCAGATAAGGGGCTTCTTTGGCATCTGACCGTGCTGGATATTTTGTTAAAACTGAAGCATATCATGACATGACAATCATGACACGTCTGACACACTCATATTTTTGGAATCCATAACTGGCAGTCCATAATCCATGCACTGGCAATTAGCCAATTAGAGAATTTTCTGTGTTAGGAATAAATTTTCAGAGAAAATAATTTAGTTTTTACGGAGCACGTCTGACTAGTTAAGCAAACGTGTGCCAACCAATCCAAATAAGACAAACACTTCACACTTCATGAAATGTACGAACCAAGAAGAAATTACTAGACTAGACCAAATAAAAATAATACGATTACGACTTGGGCATACAAAAATCACAAACCAGCACTACATAGATAAAAACCTTTCCAAACATTGTCTACTTTGCCAAAACAATACCAATCTAGACATCAAACACATCTTAATAGAATGTCCATCCTTAACGCCTGCCAGAATACTAAACCTCCAAAACAAAAACCCAATAGATCTCCTAACGAACCCATCAATTGAAAACCTTAAGCATGTACTAAAATTCCTCAAAAATTCGAACCTTTACCACAAAATATAAAAAAAAAATTATTAAACCAAATTCACGTATTTTCCATAACAAACCTCAAACTCACTCACACTTTGTACATAAATATAACTTACATACCTATATAAACATGTAAATATTACTAAACAGTTAGGTGAAGGCCGCAGCAGCCATGCTACCCCCTACTAGCTCCTAAGTTTGTAACTTTAAGCTAGCCATATAAAATAAAATATAAAAATAAATAACATTTTTTAAAATATGTGGTTTCCCAAGCTGCAGCAGATGAGGCAATGTACTCTGCCTCGGTACTACTTTATGCCACCAGAATCTGTGTTGTGGATTCCCTTGAAATTGCACCACCACCACCAACAAAGACGTCACCACTATACGATTAGCGATCTGCATGAGTATCGACGTACCCATGTACTGGTTTTCAGGTAGGCTTATAGTGAAGTCTCAGGTCAGCTGTTCCCTTGAGGTAAATGAGCACACGCTTTGTTGTAACTTCATGTTCCATGCGAGGGTTCGCATTTCGTTGCGCCAGTTTCTCCGTCACTCTTAACCTCCATGCCCAAAAAATGACTGCATCTGCAATCGACCTTTTTATGCCCAATAAGTCCTCTTTAGATGAGCTGGCAATTAAGAAATCATCTACATATACAGCGATTATATTGACTTTATCTTTCTCATTTTTAATATAAACCCATTGCTCGCTGACGCACGGAGTAAAACTAATTTTTCTCAGGACCACATCCGGGTTGGCGCTCCACTCTCTGCCGCTCTGCTTTAGCCCGTAGAGAGGTTTTTCCAGTTTCCATCCGGCTGCTTCATGAGTAAATCTTCGGATAGCTCGCTGTTAAAGTACGTCCGTTTGGTGGAGTAACAACTTATGTTCCACTGCTAGCGCTATAATCATTCTAACAGACGAGTACCTAACCACTGGTGAAAATGTTTCAAAGTAATCTATACCAAACATTTGAGCACACCCTTTAGCCACTAGTCTCGACTTAACACACTCTACGCAGCCGTCCCCATCAACTTTGATGCCAAAGACCCATTTACTGCCAATGGATTTCTTACCATTTGGCAAGTCTACATGCTCCCAGGTGTTATTGGCTTCTAGCGCGTTTATCTCCTTCTGAATCGATTCTGACCGTTCTTGACTGAATTCAGACAATTTGGCATCCTTAACACTTGCTGGGATGACTATCTCTTCTGCTCTTAGCATGTTCAACGTATGATATTGCTTACGTGGTCGACCTGGCCGGCCAGTCTAAATTTTCGTTGGACGACCTGGACCACGAATTTCAGATACTGGAGGCTGGCTCCGCCTTATCACTAATAACACTTTCGTCATCATTTCCGCCTGACTAATGTCTTCTACACTCACTGTCTGAGCCTGTTGGCCAAGAGACATGCTTTCATGAAACAATACGATTTCTTTGTCCTCGCTTGCAGAACCTCCAAAACTATTTTCCATAAAAAACATCTCTGCTTTCAATAACCTTTCGCCACTGTCGACAATATAATCTATACGCTTTTGCAGTCAAGGAATAGCCTATCATTAAATACTTAATTCCCTTCGCTCTGAACTTTTGTTGGTGTGCCTTTTTAAGCCCAATCGCGTTTGAACCAAAAACCTTCAAATGTGCCACTGTCCGCTTCTTGCCCGTCCAAACCTCGTAAGGCGTCTTGTTAATCAGCGTTTTTGTCTCTGATCTGTTGCGCAAATATGCTGCAGTTCTCACAGCTTCGCCCCAAAGGTTCTCATCTACGTCGGAGTGCACAATCATATTTCTGGCTAACTCCACTAGGGTGCGATTTGCAACCCTATTTTAATGATGTGAGTAGGGTACAGTTAATTGTCTTTTTATACCGCTATCAGACAGGTATTTTTCGAACTCTCGACTCAAGTACTCGCGCACGTTATCAGTGCGAAATCTTTTTACGCTTTCACCACATTGTTTCTCCGCAAACACCACAAAGTCTTTGAATGCGTCGAATATTTGATCACGGGACTTCAGAAAATACACACATGTATATCGCGATTAGTCGTCGATGAATGTAGCGAAGTATCGAGCGGCCCCGGCAGACGCTTTTTTAATTGGCCCACAAATGTCTGAGTGTATTAAACTTAGCAGTTCATCTGCACGATTTTCAGACTTTCTGGGATAAGGCTTAACCGTAATTTTGCTTTTCGCGCATCGTCTTTTAAATCAAAGTTCTCACGAATCGTTTTTAAGCCATGTACGATCTCGTTACTTGCCATTTTCTTTATACTTGACATATTCAAATGTCCAAAACGATAATGTCATTTCCACAGTTCACTGCAGCTAGCTTCTGAGCTCGCAGTATAAACACATTTTTGCTGTCCTCTATTACTGCACTTTCTCTTTCAAAAAACACATCACCCGGCCTCATTAAGGACCCTAAGGTCTATGTGTGACCCCATCTGGGGTCAGCCGGAACTACCTAACCTAACCTTTTGAATTTTTTAAGTTGAATGACACCGATATCTGTAAGAGCTATTAAAGGGTCATCTTGAAAGTAGGCATTATTTAGCGGTTCTAAATTTTCTCTTTGTGCTCTCTCAATTCTATGAACAATGATTTTTCACAACACATATGCGCCGTTGCGCCGCTGTCAAGGCACCACATTTATTTTTTAGTGTTTCTGCACACTCGCGAGAATTGAAAACGATTTTTATACCCTTGTAAAGGGTATTATAGTTTTATTTATTTCCGACCCCATAAACTATATATATTCTTGATCAGGGTGAGAAGCTGAGTCGATTGAGCATTGTTCGTCCGTCTGTTTGTCTCTCTGTTTCTATGCGAACCAGTCTCTCAGTTTTAAAGCTATCGAGCTGAAATTTTGCACAGAGTCTTCTTTTTGCGGCACACTACTTATATGTCGGAACCGACCGGATCGGATGAATATATCTCATAGGAAAAATCGGTCGGAAAACTGGTTTTAGTGAGAAAAACTTTTTCTTTTCAATGGAAACGTCTCTAAACTTTGTAATCGTAGGTTTTCTATGTTTTTTTTTATAATTCTACCAAGTTTTATTAAAATCGGACAACTATATTGAATAGCTGCCATACAAAAGATAGGTCTGAAAAACAGTCTTAGACAGAAAAACTTTTTTGTTTTAAAGGTAGCATCCTGCAATTTTGTATTTGTTTGTTTCACATGCTTTCACATGGTTTTAGGCCAAACAACTTTTTGCAAGGGTAGAAAATCTTCTGCACAGACGAAGCTAGCTTAGCTTTCTCGTTTTTCTTTGCCATCGTTATTTTGTAGCTTTTGTTTTCTGTACGCGACACGAACGCTGGCTGTACACTGTTGTCTTTATCTTCGTTGTCCACTGGCTGTCTCTCTCCTTCTTCCATTATTTTGACTTTTAAGTCAGACAGGGATGGCAACACTTCTCGCGTTTCGATCGCTACCACAAAGTTTTCAAACGACTTGCACAAACCCAACAGCAGCAAAATTGTTAAAATTTCGTAAGGAATTGCCACATCAATTTGCTTTAGCTTGTCAACCAAATCGTAAATCTCGTTCATGTAGCCCTGCACAGGCGCACCCTCTGGCATGCTCATTCGATTAGGTTAGGTTAGGTAGTTCCGGCTGACCCCGGAAGATCCGTAGGGGGTGTACAGAATTTTTAATCTTATCGTGGCAATTGCTGGGCAGTTGCAAATGAGATGTTCTAGAGTTTCTGCGACTCCAGGTTCCATGAATTTCCTGCAGGTGTCCTCTGTCGTTATGCCTAGCTTTATAGCATGAGATGCTGCTAGGCAATGTCCCGTTAGTATGCCAATGAGCAGCCTGCAGTCTCTTCTCTGGAGCAGATAGTGCGTAAGTTTTATGTCTCTTGTCTTGCACATAATTTTAGAGATTCTGCATCCGCTGGTGTTTTCCCACCTAACCTCTGCTTCATTCTCTGCTATCACCTCCATCTTGCTGTTAAGCGTCTGTATGGAGATAGGTATGTTTAGTGTTTCTTCTTGGCCGAGTACGACTCCGGCTTTTGCAGGACTGTCTGCCATCTCGTTTCCATCGATGCCCCGGTGGCTGGGAATCCAGTAAATTTGCACCTTTCTGGAGAAGCTGAGGGAATCTAGTGCTTCCCTGCTCGCCTGGACTTTTCTGGAGTTGATGGAGTGTCCTTGCATTGCCTTGATTGCCACTTGGCTGTCCACGTAGATATTTATTTGGTTGTATGGAGCGTAAATTTCGTGACTCCGCTGCTTTTCTTATTGCGAAGACTTCCGCCTGGAATATGGTGCAGTGGTTTGGCAGTTTGTATGAGAGCTTGTAATGTAATACGTTCTACTATTGATCTCTCTACTAACTATGCTGTGTCCATATCCCTTTAGCGCCAAGGTTCCTGCCGCACATAGACGTTGAGCAGTCTTTAATGCCAGAAGGCGTGCTTCGATGTCCACTGGGTCGACACCTAAGATGTGTTCTAATGCTTTGGTTGGAGTGGACCTCAGCGCCCCTGTAATACATACCAGCGCGCGTCGTTGGGTCCTCTCCATCAATATTAGGTATGTGGATTTCTCCATGTCATGCCACCATACCAGTATACCGTGTAGGAGTATCGGTCGTATTACTGAAATGAAGAGCCAATGCACCAGACTTGGTGATAGGCCCCAAATGCAACTCAGCATCTTCTGGGATGCATATAGTGCGTTGGTTGCCTTCTTCACTCTATCTTCCACATTTGGCTTCCATGACAGTTTAATATCGATTACCACTCCAAGGTATTTAACGTTATTCTTTGGCGTTAGTCATATTCCATTTATCTTTGGTGGAGTCCATTGCGGTACCTTGTATCTCTTGGTAAAGAGAATGTGGTTCGTCTTCTCCGCATTAATACTAAGTCCGGCTTTTGGGGCCCATTTTAGTATCTCTTGCAGTGTAGAGTCCATGATTGAGCTGAGAGTCGATGGACATTTTCCGATGATAATTATGCATATGTCGTCGGCATATGCAGTTATCTTGGGTGCTTTCCTGCGAAATTTTGTTAGCAGTTCGTTAACCACAAGGTTCCATAGAAGGGGTGACAGTACTCCGCTTTGAGGCGTGCCACCGTGTGCCTCCTTCGTCATGGTTGTGCTACCCCACTCGGCTTGTACTCTTCTGCAGCTCAGCAGGTTGTATATCCACAAGTCCAAAGCCTTATGTATTGATACAGCTCTTAGGCTGCGCATTATCGCCTCCGTGGAGACGTTGTTGAATGCACCGGATATATCAAGGAATGCTCCCAAGGCATACTCTTTATGGTACATTGCTTTCTAGATGGTGGCTACTAGGGAGTGTAGCGCTGTTTCCACAGATTTCCCTTTCGTGTATGCGTGTTGGTTTTTCTCCAAGCGATTAACTCCAAACGTATTTTCAGACCTACATTTAAAAAAGTAAGGAATACGTCACAGTAAAATTTTTAAAAATCTACCTTCAAAGTTCAATAATGGTCGGAAAGTTGTTGTATGAAATTCTTTTGCTCTTTATCTGATCAGCTCCATGCTCATTTTGAAAGCATCAGATTAAACAAGAAAGAAAGTCGGTAAAGTCCGAATAAAGTATTCTCAGTACCAACGAAAATATTTGTCAAGAATAAATTTGTATGCTGCAGTAGCAGTTAAAAGCACTCGACAACCGCGATCTTCTCCATTCCTTTGGCGGATCGATAAATAATGTTGAGAAGTTAATATGTCAAGAAGGTACGAACTATTTATTTCTCAAATGGTGGGAGATATGAGGTTTCTTCCAAATTACGGTGAAGGAAGGGGGTTTCCAAAATGTCAAATTAACTTGATCTGCCAGCAGATATAAGAAGTTTGTGTCCCTTACGCGTCGATCCTCTGTCTCTTACCATCTCTGAGATCTGTGCGTTTATACGGACAGACAGACGGGCATGGCCATATCGACTCGGCTGTTGATGCTGATCAAGAATATACAAAACTTTATGGGGTCGGAGATGCTTCCTTCTGGCTGTATATACTTTTGCACAAACTTAATATACTCTGTGTAACTCTACAGAGTATAAAAAAATTACCAGCATGATAAATAAATAACAAATTGATGCGAAAGCGAGCGAAGCCGCTGGTTAATATAAGCTAGTAATATATAATAATAATAATGCACTTGTGTGCAGCACTCACCCATCAGCAGCAACGACGAAGGCCTTCTCGTGAACGATGTTGTTGTTTTAGAAGATGCAAATGTATAAAAGTCTATACTAATTTCGCTGTACCATACCATACCAGATGAAACTATCTTAACCCACTTTGCACACTCTCACTTTATTTCAGGTATTTGTTCCTTGTTTGAGTCTTTTGGTTGTTTCATTTGTAATTATACCCGTTACTCGTAGAGTAAAAAGGGTATACTAAAGTCGTGCAAATGTATGTAACAGGCAGAAGGAAGCATCTCCGATATCATAAAGTATATATATTCTTCATCAGCATCAACAGCCGAGTCGATATAGCCATGTCCGTCTGTCCGTCCGTCCGTCCGTCCGTCCGTCTGGATGAACACCTAGATCTCAGAGACTAGAAGAGCTAGAGCAACCAAATTTTAGACGAAAGCTAGTATTGTCTCTAGGCAGATCAAGTTTGTTTCAAATTTTGGCCACGCCCCCTCCCGCCCACGCAATACAAAATATTGAATAACTCCCACAATTTTTAAGATATCGAGCTCAGATTTTGCAGTGTAGTCTATGTGGCCAATATCTACAATCTCACAATTTTCAAAAGGATCGGATAATAAATGGCCGAGTTAAAAAAATGTTGCATACTTATTCGAGCTGAGCTGAGTAACGGGTATTTCGAAGTCGGGCAGGGCCGACTTTAACTTACGCTCTCGTTTTTGTTTTGTTTTTGGACTCTTCACTTGACTTTCCTTCTTTCTTGCCTTCTCACTTATTGCTTCTCTCTCGCACTTGCACAAATTTTTTGCTAGTTGACTCAAACAATCAAAAAAATTAAGCATATTATGCACTAAAAAAAAAATTATAAAATTTAAAAAAACCAATTAAGGGCGCTGCAGTCGAGTGCCCCGACTACAAAATATCCTGTTCATTTCTTTTCATTTATTTTTTGCTTCTGAATTTGAATGTAACCGGTTTTTGTAACAGCTATTAAAGGGTCAACCTGAAAGTAGGCCACATTATTTTGTCCTCTTAGCGGGTTAAGTCCAAACAATTGACCCCCTCTTCCACAAGCTCAATTGTTTCGCTCATAGCTCCGGTGTTTTTCGTCCGATCTGGTTGTACTTTTTAGAATAGATAGATATTGGGTCTTGCTTGATGTATACTAAATTCCGAGGCTCTAACTTGAAAATTGTGGATCTGAAGGTTCTTTGGGTTTTGGATCTGACGGTTTTTTGGTGATGAAATGTCTACAGTCATGCAAAAATTTGTGGCTCTATCTCTTTTTTTCCATTTTTAATAAAAGCTATTGCTAAGAGAGTTTCTTGGACCGTTGTTCACACCGACTGCGTCTGGTTCACTGGGCTTTTGGATTTACACTTATTGGGGTTCTTTTTGATTTACACTTATTGGGGTTCTTTTTGATTTACACTTATTGGGGCTCTTTTTGTTGCGCTTTCTTCGCTCTTCTCGTTAAGGGACTGATGTTTTCGCTGGAACATTTGATGCTCAAACTGCGCCGATGCTAATATGCCGATACATGCAGTTCGCCGAGGCCAATGCTTGTACAACTGCGCCTGTGGGGTTCTGCTGCAGCCAGACCAGGTGCTTCTTGATATGGGTGGACCAATCTGCACTTGATTGGCCAACTAATGGAAAGCACATAAAATCTGCCTACTAAATTAGAAAAACGAGATAAAAATTGGACTTCGCTTTAGGACTGTAAGACCGAGAAGTTATTTTAAAACTCTTACCTAGGCGAGATCACTCGTTGGCCACAACAAAAGTTCTCCTGCCACGAGGAATTTTCGATGTGAAAATTAAATTTTCTTTTCCCCTCTTGAGACTTCTCTGAGAATCGCTCTAGAATCTTTCTAGGTGTCGGATGGCCAATATCGTCTTAACTTGGGAGGTAAAGAAAAACCGAGATTTTTATCGGCAACTGGATGTTTTTTGATGTGTGCATGGGGGCATCGAAATGGAATTGTGAGATCAGATATCTATAGCTGTCAACATTTTGACAATGTCCAAATCTTTTAATACATTCAATGCATTCTTCGTCAAATGCAGTACTGCACTTGCACTGATCGAAAGGCAGTTGCCGCGAATTTCAAAAACTGTTTGCTGAACCGAAAGTTAACTTTTCATCATTATTAAAAAAACTTGAAAAACAAAGTCAGTCCAATACACCACTGCTTAATTTCTAGTTCTAAGCGCCACAAATTACACAGAAAATCTTTACAGTCGCAAATCTTTTGCATGTTACGTCCCAAGTATTTTTCTAGAGTTTCTGCGACTCCAGGTTCCATGAATTTCCTGCAGGTGTCCTCTGTCGTTATGCCTAGCTTTATAGCATGAGATGCTGCTAGGCAATGTCCCGTTAGTATGCCAATGAGCAGCCTGCAGTCTCTTCTCTGGAGCAGATAGTGCGTAAGTTTTATGTCTCTTGTCTTGCACATAATTTTAGAGATTCTGCATCCGCTGGTGTTTTCCCACCTAACCTCTGCTTCATTCTCTGCTATCACCTCCATCTTGCTGTTAAGCGTCTGTATGGAGATAGGTATGTTTAGTGTTTCTTCTTGGCCGAGTACGACTCCGGCTTTTGCAGGACTGTCTGCCATCTCGTTTCCATCGATGCCCCGGTGGCTGGGAATCCAGTAAATTTGCACCTTTCTGGAGAAGCTGAGGGAATCTAGTGCTTCCCTGCTCGCCTGGACTTTTCTGGAGTTGATGGAGTGTCCTTGCATTGCCTTGATTGCCACTTGGCTGTCCACGTAGATATTTATTTGGTTGTATGGAGCGTAAATTTCGTGACTCCGCTGCTTTTCTTATTGCGAAGACTTCCGCCTGGAATATGGTGCAGTGGTTTGGCAGTTTGTATGAGAGCTTGTAATGTAATACGTTCTACTATTGATCTCTCTACTAACTATGCTGTGTCCATATCCCTTTAGCGCCAAGGTTGTGGATCTGAAGGTTCTTTGGGTTTTGGATCTGACGGTTTTTTGGTGATGAAATGTCTACAGTCATGCAAAAATTTGTGGCTCTATCTCTTTTTTTCCATTTTTAATAAAAGCTATTGCTAAGAGAGTTTCTTGGACCGTTGTTCACACCGACTGCGTCTGGTTCACTGGGCTTTTGGATTTACACTTATTGGGGTTCTTTTTGATTTACACTTATTGGGGTTCTTTTTGATTTACACTTATTGGGGCTCTTTTTGTTGCGCTTTCTTCGCTCTTCTCGTTAAGGGACTGATGTTTTCGCTGGAACATTTGATGCTCAATCTGCGCCGATGCTAATATGCCGATACATGCAGTTCGCCGAGGCCAATGCTTGTACAACTGCGCCTGTGGGGTTCTGCTGCAGCCAGACCAGGTGCTTCTTGATATGGGTGGACCAATCTGCACTTGATTGGCCAACTAATGGAAAGCACATAAAATCTGCCTACTAAATTAGAAAAACGAGATAAAAATTGGACTTCGCTTTAGGACTGTAAGACCGAGAAGTTATTTTAAAACTCTTACCTAGGCGAGATCACTCGTTGGCCACAACAAAAGTTCTCCTGCCACGAGGAATTTTCGATGTGAAAATTAAATTTTCTTTTCCCCTCTTGAGACTTCTCTGAGAATCGCTCTAGAATCTTTCTAGGTGTCGGATGGCCAATATCATCTTAACTTGGGAGGTAAAGAAAAACCGAGATTTTTATCGGCAACTGGATGTTTTTTGATGTGTGCATGGGGGCATCGAAATGGAATTGTGAGATCAGATATCTATAGCTGTCAACATTTTGACAATGTCCAAATCTTTTAATACATTCAATGCATTCTTCGTCAAATGCAGTACTGCACTTGCACTGATCGAAAGGCAGTTGCCGCGAATTTCAAAAACTGTTTGCTGAACCGAAAGTTAACTTTTCATCATTATTAAAAAAACTTGAAAAACAAAGTCAGTCCAATACACCACTGCTTAATTTCTAGTTCTAAGCGCCACAAATTACACAGAAAATCTTTACAGTCGCAAATCTTTTGAATGTTACGTCCCAAGTATTTTTCCCTGCAAGTCTTAAAAGATAGAATGAGTTTCTTTGCTTTTCTCTTACTCTCGCTTTCAGGAAAGAGGGACATAACTTAGCATTTGGGCCTTTCGTAAAATTACTTTAGACAAAGTTCCTCCTGAACAATTCCTGACCCACCTCATACTACTGTATTGCGCTACTTGTTATTCGTAGGCTATATGCAAATTTTTCCTTAACCTATCTCTCGGCAGTTTCAATTTATCATCGTTGCCCAGTGGAATAGCTGGTTCATCTAAAAGTTGCAACTTCGAAGTAATTGATACTGAGCTCCGTGGGTGATCATGTGTAGGCCATAAAGGGCGTGAAATGGGGAACTTGCAATGATAGAATGATAACCATTCCTAATCGCACAACTAATCGCGTGAATATGTGAATCCTATTCACTCTGGTCAAATGTTAAGAAGGCACGAATAGCGGAAATAATCGACCTATTCACTCTCTCAGACACGTTACTTTAAGGAGATTAGTTTGGCGTGTATGTGTGATTAATGCCAAACGAAGTTAAGAGAGTCTTGAACTCGTTTGCTTTAAGCTGTGATACGTTGTCACTTATCAATACTTCTGGCACCCCGTATCCGTCAAAGATTTGGTTTTGCAAATACTCCTGAAAACTTCTACTAGTGAACTTCTTCAGCGGATAAAGCCAATAATATTTAGAAAGATTGTCAAGTACTATCAAGAGTCTAATATGGCCTTGCTTGCTTTTAGAGTATGTACCTAAAATATCCACATACAAACGGTAAAAAGGACGTTGGGACTCTGCTGTGGCTCCCATACGAGGCTTAAGCACCATATTTGGAGCTTTTGTGCTTTTACACACTTCGCAAACTCTCTAACCTGCGATACCATACCTGGCCAAAACATATATATGCGATTCAAAACTATGGTCTTGGTAATTCCTCCATGTGCAGCCACAGCAAATTCTTGAGCGCGAATAATAATCTCAGCTGACAAACGCGGCGGAATCCACAATTTCCATCCGGTTTATCTCGCTTCAGCTGACCCATCGTCATAATCTGTGCGCTTATACACGAATCCATCAACTACTTTCACATTCGGGTAAGAATTCGGATTTTTTTTTATTGTTAGTTGTAGTTTCAGATATTCGGGATCTTTAAAACACTGTGAATCTAGATAAATTTCTTGCCCAAAATTGTGCAATGCGCTAATATCTTCTGAATACATCCTAGACAACGCATCTGGCACAATGTAATCGCGCCCTTTCCTGTGGCTGACAACAAATTTATAGCTCTGCAGCTGCATTGCCCGTCGAGCCAATCGTCCTTTCTAGTCTGCTTGGCGCATCAGCCAAGGTAAACTTGAGTGGTCAGCTATGACTTCGAATTCATGTAATTCCAAATAACACTGAAGTTACGTTGTGCCGAATTAAGCTTCTTAGACGTAAATGCTATAGGCTGCTCTGCTCCATCATCTGCTAATTGAACTAGCACTGCACCTACTCCAAAATCACTCGCATCACAATGCAAATAACTAAACTTTATTTTAAGTTTATCAAATGACTCTTGAGCTGCTTCAGTCCACATAAATTTATTTATTGTTAACAACAGATCCATAACACAGTTCGACAAAATCAAACTTTTGGAAAAAACCCGGTATGAGACTCTTAAATTCTGAAAGAAGTGACTTCTGTAAGCATCGCCTCATACCCAGGTTAGCCACCGATGACGTTCTAGTCTACCGATGTGCATAGGGATCGGGAGTGCGCACTTCTTGCTATTGCTCGGTCTATAGCTCTCCGGATTGGTCGGGGTTCTTCGTCACCCATTAGCACGACACCATTGACACATACACATTGAAATAAGTGCTCTTTCAGAAAAAAAACAAAATCAGAATCAACTAATTGATTACAACTAGAATCAAAGAGCAAACACAAAGGACCTACTATATATTGAAATATCTGATCAGACTTAACTCGTCAGATTTACTTTATTGAGAGAACTAAGGTGTTGGTAATCTCTCGTCCTACCCTTCCCAACCTTGACAAACAAAGGAAATGTTGTTGCTCGTCCCTAAAACCAGGTTCTTTAAACCTTCAATTACACTTGTAAGCAGCTAACATGGGTATCGACAGACCAAAGAAGAACACTAAATATTCATTTCAAATAACATAAAAACTTCATTTATTGACAATTTCATAGCTTGAGGGCACCTTTATTTTTCCTTACCGCGTAAAGTGATTTAGCAAACAAAGAGGGGGATGAAAGAAAAAAAACTTATTTAACTACACATTTACTTTATACAACTTAAAGGAAGTATCCTTCTGGCATCTTACTCTCTTCTACGCAAATCGAAACTCAACTCTAAAGTGACCTATTCATGGTTCAAGGGTCTGCATAGATATATTATATAAATATAAAAGGGTTTTATAAAACTCACTCTGGGTTACACAACATGTGATTTACTCATACCAAAATTATTCCATCGAAGCGAAACGTTGGGCCCAAGGTACACGACGAGGCTGGATAATTGTCGCTAAATGTTAACCAAAAATAAAATTATAAGTATATAGATATATATGCAGGGTCAAATGTAATAAAAGTTGAGAATCTCGATCGCTTTGCTTATTTCTGCATATTTGGAAAATTTATTAATATTGTCCAAAAATTAATATTTACTTAATTATATAGAAAAAGAACGAAACTCAAAGTATATTGAAAATGGCATCCATTATTTCCAAAGCCTTAGCAATATAAGCAAGCAATGACGATGACTAAAAGGGATTACAAACTGCGACTTCGAAAACACGTGATCACATAACCTTAACGCACATGCATGCACATGCAAAAATTGCAAAGTCAACTGCAGGTTAATAAATCTCCAACATCCTGGCCACGCCTCTCACGTGATGATTAGGTCTGTATATGGGTCCGAGGTTAAAGCGCTACGTCTACGCCCTTAGGTGAATCCGATCACTTCTGGATCCTGCTTCTAACACGAGGACGGTGGAGGTGAAACACTTAAAAGCGAAGTCCGACTTGGCTAAACGGCTAGCAGCCGTGTGGTCCGCAGACGACTCTAGTAGTTAGGGACACGGATGGCTTCTACGCTGGCGAGATGTGGCAGTCCGCCAAGGCTACAAGAATTTAACGTTCAGGAGTCTCAGCCGATGAGCGCCTTTGCTGCTGCTTGCAGCAGTGGCCTCTAAGCTGAGCGGCTGAATAAAGAAACTAATAAGTCTTTTGTCACACTCTCGCTTATATAATTACCTTCGTGAGCACCCGGATCACAAAAATATATGCGCACAAACACTGTCCAAATTATACAGGCGGATTCGCACAAAGAGATTTCAAATTCCACAGAACAGGCACTGAGGCTTGGATGCTCTCAGTTCCACGCGCATTTTTTTTTCCGGACTAAATTCAATCTTTGATGCTGGACTGCACACGATCTTCAAATATAATCACAACTAAGAATTTGACTGACGTTCCACGTTTTAATTGCAAGTGAAAGCTTCAGTTCTTTTTCATGAATATTTAACGCTGCTGCAGAGCTTTCAAAAGTTCGAACCATGCGTTTTCGCAGCGTTAACGGGACAATGGTCTGATCTAATTGCTGTCTTTCCTACACCCGTTCCTTCTGCCTACGCATACATACAATCGTTTGTGTGTGCGAAATTTTACGCATTGCGGCGTTCGAAACACAGGATGAAAGGGAGAACGCAATCGACTGATCTGCTTGATCAAGCAGTGCAACTAACATGCAGTGTGTATGGCGGCTGAAATTTGAATTTGAATAGCTATTCAATCGACAATTATTCGAGTCGTTCAGCGAGCCACTTCAAATGTTGACAGCTATAGATTTCTGATCTCTCAATTCCATTTCGACGCCCCCAGGCACATATCGAACAAGAAAGAAAGTCGGTCAAGCCCGACTATAACATACTCTGTACCAAGAAAATTTGTCTTTTGAGCATAACTCGAAAACCGTTCATCCGATATTCTTTATTTCTTTGGCGGATCGATAAGTTATCTTAATAACTAAATATGTCCAGAAGGAACAAGCCATCTATCTTCAAAACTGTGGGAAATATGACGTTTTTTCCATATTGCGGGGGCGGGAGGGGGCGTGGCTATGTCTATGTACCTACGGTACAGAGTATAAAAATATCCAGTTGCCGATAAAAATCTTGGTTTTTTCTTTACCTCCCAAGTTAAGACGATATTGGCCATCCGACACCTAGAAAGATTCTAGAGCGATTCTCAGAGAAGTCTCACGAGGGGAAAAAAAAATTTAATTTCACATCGAAAATACCTAGTGGCAGGAGAACTTTTGTTGTGGCCAACGAGTGATCTCGCCTAGGTAGGAGTTTTATAATAACTTCTCGGTCTTACAGTCCTAAAGCGAAGTCCCATTTTTATCTCTTTTTTCTAATTTAGTAGTCAGATTTTATGTGCTTTCCATTAGTTGGCCAATCAAGTGCAGATTGGTCCACCCATATCAAGAAGCACCTGGTCTGGCTGCAGCAGAACCCCACAGGCGCAGTTGTACAAGCATTGGCCTCGGCGAACTGCATGTATCGGCATATTAGCATCGGCGCAGTTTGAGCATCAAATGTTCCAGCGAAAACATCAGTCCCTTAACGAGAAGAGCGAAGAAAGCGCAACAAAAAGAGCCCCAATAAGTGTAAATCAAAAAGAACCCCAATAAGTGTAAATCAAAAAGAACCCCAATAAGTGTAAATCCAAAAGCCCAGTGAACCAGACGCAGTCGGTGTGAACAACGGTCCAAGAAACTCTCTTAGCAATAGCTTTTATTAAAAATGGAAAAAAGAGATAGAGCCACAAATTTTTGCATGACTGTAGACATTTCATCACCAAAAAACCGTCAGATCCAAAACCCAAAGAACCTTCAGATCCACAATTTTCAAGTTAGAGCCTCGGAATTTAGTATACATCAAGCAAGACCCAATATCTATCTATTTCTAAAAAGTACAACCAGATCGGACGAAAAACACCGGAGCTATGAGCGAAACAATTGAGCTTGTGGAAGAGGGGGTCAATTGTTTGGACTTAACCCGCTAAAAGGACAAAATAATGTGGCCTACTTTCAGGTTGACCCTTTAATAGCTGTTACAAAAACCGGTTACATTCAAATTCAGAAGCAAAAAATAAATGAAAAGAAATGAACAGGATATTTTGTAGTCGGGGCACTCGACTGCAGCGCCCTTAATTGGTTTTTTTAAATTTTATAATTTTTTTTTTAGTGCATAATATGCTTAATTTTTTTGATTGTTTGAGTCAACTAGCAAAAAATTTGTGCAAGTGCGAGAGAGAAGCAATAAGTGAGAAGGCAAGAAAGAAGGAAAGTCAAGTGAAGAGTCCAAAAACAAAACAAAAACGAGAGCGTAAGTTGAAGTCGGCCCTGCCCGACTTCGAAATACCCATTACTCAGCTCAGCTCGGATAAGTATGCAACATTTTTTTAACTCGGCCATTTATTATCCGATCCTTTTGAAAATTTGTGAGATTGTAGATATTGGCCACATAGACTACACTGCAAAATCTGAGCTCGATATCTTAAAAATTGTGGGAGTTATTCAATATTTTGTATTGCGGGGGCGGGAGGGGGCGTGGCCAAAATTTGAAACAAACTTGATCTGCCTAGAGACAATACTAGCTTTCGTCTAAAATTTGGTTGCTCTAGCTCTTCTAGTCTCTGAGGTCTAGGTGTTCATCCAGACGGACGGACGGACGGACGGACGGACAGACGGACATGGCTATATCGACTCGGCTGTTGATGCTGATGAAGAATATATATACTTTATGATATCGGAGATGCTTCCTTCTGCCTGTTACATACATTTGCACGACTTTAGTATACCCTTTTTACTCTACGAGTAACGGGTATAATTACAAATGAAACAACCAAAAGACTCAAACAAGGAACAAATACCTGAAATAAAGTGAGAGTGTGCAAAGTGGGTTAAGATAGTTTCATCTGGTATGGTATGGTACAGCGAAATTAGTATAGACTTTTATACATTTGCATCTTCTAAAACAACAACATCGTTCACGAGAAGGCCTTCGTCGTTGCTGCTGATGGGTGAGTGCTGCACACAAGTGCATTATTATTATTATATATTACTAGCTTATATTAACCAGCGGCTTCGCTCGCTTTCGCATCAATTTGTTATTTATTTATCATGCTGGTAATTTTTTTATACTCTGTAGAGTTACACAGAGTATATTAAGTTTGTGCAAAAGTATATACAGCCAGAAGGAAGCATCTCCGACCCCATAAAGTTTGTATATTCTTGATCAGCATCAACAGCCGAGTCGATATGGCCATGCCCGTCTGTCTGTCCGTATAAACGCACAGATCTCAGAGATGGTAAGAGACAGAGGATCGACGCGTAAGGGACACAAACTTCTTATATCTGCTGGCAGATCAAGTTAATTTGACATTTTGGAAACCCCCTTCCTTCACCGTAATTTGGAAGAAACCTCATATCTCCCACCATTTGAGAAATAAATAGTTCGTACCTTCTTGACATATTAACTTCTCAACATTATTTATCGATCCGCCAAAGGAATGGAGAAGATCGCGGTTGTCGAGTGCTTTTAACTGCTACTGCAGCATACAAATTTATTCTTGACAAATATTTTCGTTGGTACTGAGAATACTTTATTCGGACTTTACCGACTTTCTTTCTTGTTTAATCTGATGCTTTCAAAATGAGCATGGAGCTGATCAGATAAAGAGCAAAAGAATTTCATACAACAACTTTCCGACCATTATTGAACTTTGAAGGTAGATTTTTAAAAATTTTACTGTGACGTATTCCTTACTTTTTTAAATGTAGCTCTGAAAATACGTTTGGAGTTAATCGCTTGGAGAAAAACCAACACGCATACACGAAAGAGAAATCGGTGGAAACAGCGCTACACTCCCTAGTAGCCACCATCGAGAAAGCAATGTACCATAAAGAGTATGCCTTGGCAGCATTCCTTGATATATCTGGTGCATTCAACAACGTCTCCACGGAGGCGAGAATGCGCAGCCTAAGAGCTGTATCAATACATAAGGCTTTGGACTTGTGGATATACAACCTGCTGAGCTGCATAAGAGTACAAGCCGAGTGGGGTACCACAACCATGACGAAGGAGGTACATGGCGCATGCCTCAAGGCGGAGTACTGTCACCCCTTCTATGGAACCTTGTGCTTAACGAACTGCTAACAAAATATTCGCAGGAAAGCACCCAAGATAACTGCATATGCCGACGACATATGCATAATTATCATCGGAAAATGTCCATCGACTCTCAGCTCAATCATGGACTCTACACTGCAAGAGATACTAAAATGGGCCCCAAAAGCCGGACTTAGTATTAATGCGGAGAAGACGAACCACATTCTCTTTACCAAGAGATACAAGAATACTGCAATGGACTCCACCAAAGATAAATGGAATATGACTAACGCCAAAGAATAACGTTAAATACCTTGGAGTGGTAATCGATATTAAACTGTCATGGAAGCCAAATGTGGAAGAAAGAGTGAAGAAGGCAACCAACGCACTATATGCATCCCAGAAGATGCTGAGTTGCACTTGGGGCCTATCACCAAGTCTGGTGCACTGGCTCTTCATTTCAGTAATACGACCGATACTCCTACACGGCATAGCTGGTATGGTGGCAGGCCACGGAGAAATCCACATACCTAATATTGATGGAGAGGACCCAACGACGCGCGCTGGTATGTATTACAGGGGCGCTGAGGTCCACTCCAACCAAAGCATTAGAACACATCTTAGGTGTCGACCCAGTGGACATCGAAGCACGCCTTCTGGCATTAAAGACTGCTCAACGTCTATGTGCGGCAGGAACCTTGGCGCTAAAGGGATATGGACACAGCATAGTTAGTAGAGAGATCAATAGTAGAACGTATTACATTACAAACTCTCATACAAACTGCCAAACCACTGCACCATATTCCAGGCGGAAGTCTTCGCAATAAGAAAAGCAGCGGAGTCACGAAATTTACGCTCCATACAACCAAATAAATATCTACGTGGACAGCCAAGTGGCAATCAAGGCAATGCAAGGACACTCCATCAACTCCAGAAAAGTCCAGGCGAGCAGGGAAGCACTAGATTCCCTCAGCTTCTCCAGAAAGGTGCAAATTTACTGGATTCCCAGCCACCGGGGCATCGATGGAAACGAGATGGCAGACAGTCTTGCAAAAGCCGGAGTCGTACTCGGCCAAGAAGAAACACTAAACATACCTATCTCTCCATACAGACGCTTAACAGCAAGATGGAGGTGATAGCAGAGAATGAAGCAGAGGTTAGGTGGGAAAACACCAGCGGATGCAGAATCTCTAAAATTATGTGCAAGACAAGAGACATAAAACTTACGCACTATCTGCTACAGCTCCAGAGAAGAGACTGCAGGCTGCTCATTGGCATACTAACGGGACACTGCCTAGCAGCATCTCATGCTATAAAGCTAGGCATAACGACAGAGGACACCTGCAGGAAATTCATGGAGCCTGGAGTCGCAGAAACTCTAGAACATCTTATTTGCAACTGCCCAGCAATTGCCACGATAAGATTAAAAATTCTGCACACCCCCTACGGATCTTCCGTGTTCAGCCGGAACTACCTAACCTAACCTAATCGAATGAGCATGCCAGAGGGTGCGCCTGTGCAGGGCTACATGAACGAGATTTACGATTTGGTTGACAAGCTAAAGCAAATTGATGTGGCAATTCCTTACGAAATTTTAACAATTTTGCTGCTGTTGGGTTTGTGCAAGTCGTTTGAAAACTTTGTGGTAGCGATCGAAACGCGAGAAGTGTTGCCATCCCTGTCTGACTTAAAAGTCAAAATAATGGAAGAAGGAGAGAGACAGCCAGTGGACAACGAAGATATAGACAACAGTGTACAGCAAGCTTTCGTGTCGCGTACAGAAAACAAAAGCTACAAAAACTCGCAAGAGTAAGCGGGACCTAAGAAAAACAAGAAGTGTTATAGATGTGGCCGTGAGGGTCATTTTGTTGCTCAGTGCATAGAGAAAAATAACGATAGCAAAGAAAAACGAGAAAGCTAAGCTAGCTTCGTCTGTGCAGAAGATTTTCTACCCTTGCAAAAATTTGTTTGGCCTAAAATTATGTGAAAGCATGTGAAACAAACAAATACAAAATTGCAGGATGCTACCTTTAAAACAAAAAAGTTTTTCTGACTAAGACTGTTTTTCAGACCTATATTTTGTATGGCAGCTATTCAATATAGTTGTCCGATTTTAATAAAACTTGGTAGAATTATAAAAAAACAGAAAACCTACGATTACAAAGTTTAGAGACGTTTCCATTGAAAAGAAAAAGTTTTTCTCACTAAAACCAGTTTTTCGACCGATTTTTCCTATGAGATATATTCATCCGATCCGGTCGGTTCCGACATATAAGTAGTGTGCCGCAAAAAGAAGACTCTGTGCAAAATTTCAGCTCGATAGCTTTAAAACTGAGAGACTGGTTATTAGTGATAAGGCGGAGCCAGCCTCCAGTATCTGAAATTCGTGGTCCAGGTCGTCCAACGCAAAATTTAAACTGGCCGGCCAGGTCGACCACGTATGCAATATCATACGTTGAACATGCTAAGAGCAGAAGAGATAGTCATCCCAGCAAGTGTTAAGGATGCCAAATAGTCTGAGTTCAGTCAAGAAGGGTCAGAATCGATTCAGAAGGCGATAAACGCGCTAGAAGCCAATAACACCTGGGAGCATGTAGACTTGCCAATGGTAAGAAATCCATTGGCAGTAAATGGGTCTTTGACATCAAAGTTGATGAGGACGGCTGCGTAGAGCGTTTTAAGTCGAGACTAGTGGCTAAAGGGTGTGCTCAAATGTTTGGTATAGATTACTTTGAAACATTTTCACCAGTGGTTAGGTACTCGTCTGTTAGAATGATTATAGCGCTAGCAGTGGAACATAAGTTGTTACTCCACCAAACGGACTTATTGGGCATAAAGAGGTCGATTGCAGATGCATTTGACGTAGTTGATGGCGGTCAGCTCAGAATTTTTTTGGGCATAGAGGTTGAGCGTGACTGAGAAACTGGCAGCATAACTATAGTGCACAAGCAATATGTCGAGCACATGCTATATAACTGGGGCGTGTCAACGAGTAAGCCAGTGGCTACACCTTTTTAGGCTGGTCATTAAGTCAGGTGAGATATCTCCAACTGCGAGACTGTTAATGAGAAATGCTATCAGTCATTAATAGGCTCATTGATATATTTGGCCATAACAAACCAGGCCAGACATACTGCACTCGGTTGCCAAACTGGCGCAACGAAATGCGAGCCCTCACATGAAACATGAAGTTGCAACAGAACGTGTGCTCAGGTACCTCAAGGGCACAGCTGACCTAAAACTTCACTAAAAGCCTACCTGAAAACCAGTACATGGGTACGTCGACGCAGACTGGGCGAACGATATTACAGATCGCAAATCGTATAGTGGTTACGTCTTTGTTGGTGGTGGTGGTGCAATTTCGTGGGAATCCAAAAAACAGAGTCTGGTCGCATTAAGTAGTACCAAGGCCGAGTACATTGCCGTATCTGCTGCAGATAGGGAAGCCACATATTTTAAAAATATTTTACATGAAATGGGATTCATAGTCAAAGTGCATAATGTTTAACTAAAAATCCTACTTTGCATAATAGTAGGAAACATATTGAAATAAAATACCATTATGTCCGAGAACAGTTTTCTAAGAATGAAATTGATGTTGAATATATATGTACTAATGATATAGTTTCGGATGTACTTACTAAGAATTTGCAAAGGAGCAAACATGTTAAATGGATAACTGAAATGAATTGAGAAGGAGTATTGAAATATGTTTAAGTTTTTGGCAACGATCCATTATTGAACTTTGGTCACATTGAAATTTGTCTTTCACTTTACCCTTTTTATTCGTATGTATATCTTTGCCAGTCTCTCTCGATCGCTCTGCAGAACAGAAGCACACTTAGGAAATAAACTTAATCCTAACTCTTATGTGTTTGCCTTTTATTTCCACGGAAATATTGAACACACAGTTTCAAGTCAATCGGATGAGAAATAGTTTTTCGGATGCAGAATTTTCCTAGAGTTTTCCGACCCTACAGTCGAATTTTCCAACATCGCAAAATGACATCTCAATTTATCTCACTAACTATCCTTACAAAATTAGTTTCAAGTAGGGTTGTTGAAAATAAATATCGATATTTTTTTTAAAAGGAAAAATATACCACTAAATGCATATTTTTCCGAGGTTACCTATAGATTTTGATTGCAGAGAGATTGCTGGAGTCAAATGACACCTTGAGGTTATTCATTCGTCCTGTTATTCTAAAGATACAAATATAAAAACGAAAAATATCAAATATCGTTTGATATTTTTGATATTTTTTCTAAAAATATCGATATTTATTTTCAACAACCCTAGTTTCAAGTCAATTTTGATTTTGGCTCGGATGTGCCAATAACCGAAATGAATCAAGTGCCCTGTAATTTGCTTTTGACTAAGGCAGAACTTTTGATGCAGAGGAAAATCAGGAACTGCAGGTTCTGATTCGATATCCCGAAATCCGAAGGTATTTTTATAATGTAACCATTGTCGGCAGCAGTTGAACGACTTATTTCTTTGCCTTTCACTGCATGTCTGAAAATAAGGTGGTGCTGAAATGCAACTTACACTATTATAAGAAATAATAGTAAAATAATAATATACAAATCTTATTTTAATATTCAATTGTTAATTTTTAATAAAATTTTTCAAACAGATTGACATTTAATCAATTGTTAACTGTAGAAACTGACGATTAACAATTAATCAATTGTTAATCACAAAATAGTGCAATTACAGTTAATTAATTGTTAACTGCGATTGGTGCGAAATACAATTGATTAATAGTTAATTTTTTAATCGTTATTCAATTAAAATTTGCCCAACTCTGATGCTAGTCTATATATATAAGAGATAGAAGGCTGAAATTTGCACAGAAGTTTCCTTACATGGTGAAAGTGCGTATTAAGGCGGAGTTTTGAAAAATTCCTCCCTGAAAGGGCGGAAAAGCGTCGGAAAAGTTTGTATGGGAACATTTTGTTGTTGATCCGATTGACTTGAAACTCGGTTTGTGAGCAAAGTATGCGAAAAAATTGGACACGTGTTTTCACGATGTCGTAAAATCCGCCCACAAGGAAAATTCACGGACAATTCGATAAGCAAAAATGTATTTTTCACCCGATTGTCTTGAAATTCGGTTTGTAAGGAAATTAAGTGAAATGAAATGATTTGTCATTTTCCGATGTTGGAAAATTTGACCGTAAGGTCGGAAAATTCTGCATGCCAAATTACTATATTTCATCCGGTGATATCTGAGTTATCATACCGTCACATTAAACTTTCAAACCCGACCTTACTAGGAAATCCCAGCACCAGTCCGTCTATAACTCCTGGCAGGACCAGTAGTTTTATTGCTAATTCCTTAATTTCAAAACTTATCTTTGTTTCGAATTGTTAGCAAACGTTGCTGCTCTTACCATCTGCTAGCCTCACTTGTCTCTTCGCACGGTTAATCGATCCTTCCTCCTTCCTCTGCAACATTTCCTCGCTCACAAAACTACTGGTACCCCTAGTGTCAACTGTGGCCTTGTACGCTGTCTTGCCGATCAGCACCGTTGCCGACAAATGCGCTCCTTCGTCCTTTACCTTTCCTATTAATCCTTCCGCACTGTCAACAGTATTCTTTCTACACCCCTTGGCACTACTTGCCCGCACCGCCGGCCAAGTATTCTAGCAATTCCACGTTGTGCGCCAGCTGTAACGACCCTTTGCAGCTGGGCGTAGCTCAGGGGTGCTTGGGGATCGCTTCAACGAATTTATATTGAAGAATTGCCAGAAATAAGAAGACCCCAGGTCAAATGTAATTTAGTCTATATTTGGGATGGTGTAAAACACTTAGTCTAGGTTCACAATTCGCGTTGCACTTCAGCTCTTATTCTTACGATCGCCCGGCGCGCTTGCTTACGTACCGACTCAAAGAACTCGTTCAGTTCCTAGCGCTATACTCTCTGCCTCCGTCGTGCTATTCGCTCCGACTGTTCACAGGATGTTTCGCACTCCACAACTGGCACTCGTAGACCCTCTTGCAAATTACCGCCGAGCAATACCGCTTCGACTACTTGCAATATCCGGTCACTCTCCTTCTCGGTTTTCGTGTTTACTAGCTGTCGACTGTCCCGATCTCTGGGCAGCCGCTCCTCTTATATCTGCTGCCTCGATCCCGTTAGCCTTGTGCTCCTCCACCAATTACAGCACGCCGCGTTATCTAGTTTGCAGTGAAGCCGAAGCAGGGCCTTTGCCTTTCCGGCCACGGCCCTCTTCTCTCCAACTCTCCATTAAATCGCTCTTTTACTCTCTCGCTCTCTCCCCACTCCGAGAGAGTGTTCTCCCCAATTCACCATGGCTTCCCTGTAGTCATCCACTTGTAAAGAGTTACTCCTCACAACGGTTCGACCACAATTTGCCCACCCTACCTGATCACGGACTTTCATGCGTATATTATCCTTATCCTTAATGGAGAATAAACTCCTCTTTTACCTCACTTCATACTTCGTTTTGCCACATGGCCCCATAATATCAACGCTCTATCAAGATGTCATTTTCACAATCAATATATTCATAGAAACTATCAACCTTGACGTTATACAAATAATTTCGAGCTTAACTAAAAATAAAAATCCATTAAAAATCTCACAAGAGCAAACGGGTAGATGAAAAAAGTAAATAAATTAACATTTAATAATCAAAAATCAATTATTATTAAGTTTAATAATATAAATATATATATACATATATAAATATTAAACAAGTAAGGGCGCTTCAGTCGAGTTTCCCGACCAAAAAATTCCCTGCTCATTTGTTTTCATTTATTTGTTCTTGAATTTTTGAAGATAAATATAATCTGTTTTTGTAGCAAAATTGTCATCCTAAATGTAGGCAACACTTTTTTCTAGTCCTGACCAACATATGGGGGGTGCTCTTATCAGCTCAACTGTTTCGCTTATAGCTCCGGTGTTTTTTGTCCGATCTGTTATTTCAGAATAGATAGATATTGGGCCTAGCTTGATGTATACTAAACCACGAGGCTCTAACTTGAAAATTTTGAATCTGACGGTTGTTTAGGTCTAGGATTTCTAGACGAGGTCTAGGTTTTTTGGCGATAAGAGGGGGACGGGTGGGAATTTTCCAAATCTGAAACAAACTTCATGTAGAAATTCATGTAAAAATTTGTGGATCTATCTCTCATAGTCTCTGAGATCGACGCGTTCATACAGACAGACATACGGACAGACGGACGGACGGACAAACGGACATGGCTATATCGACTCGGCTGTTCATGCTAATCAAGAATATATACTTTATGGGGTCGGAAATAAATCCTTCTCTCTTAAATTCATACTGCCATGACCAACAACAAAACAATGTACACAAGGAAAATTAAGAAATATGCCGCAAGATCAAAATCACTTCCACTTAGGTCCGGTGAAACTATTAAAGCGCTTTCGGTGTCGCCGAGCTCTGTAAATAAATGTTAAGTAATTGTTGGTGGCAAATAATTGTCGGGAGCAGAATCAATCTTCCTAAATTATCAGTTCTAAGCTCAATTTTAAATTTAACGTAACTGTTACTTCTATTGTTACTTCTATGTATTTATACGCATACAGCTTTTATCTAAGCATAGATGTTTGGCTGCCGAAATTCTGCTTGCAAGCTTAGCTATGTTTATCTCGGCTTGCAAGATCAGTCGTTATCTATCGCTCGCTTGTTAACGTCACTGCACGCACCGCACTCGCATAAAACAATCAAACAACAATAGCCATAATCAAACATTAAACAAACATTGTTAACAATCAAAGCCAAACCAGATGTTCGTTCGTTTAAACAATAATAGCATCTTAATCACATTAAATAAACAACCATACTGTTGTGATTCTGAGCTTTTTCAGTTCCCCTTTGGAGTTAAATCCTTCCAATTAAATACACAAAATACGAAGCCGCAATTTGGCTTAAGTATATGTAGTACACATCTTTGTTTGTTCAGAAGGGTGACAGTTGATGCAAGAGCCTTTATTAGTTACAATGTTAATTAATTCCAGAAGGGTGGCTGCTCGGAGCCAGAGCCCTTACAAGTTCACAAATCGCACTTAGTGATCTAGTTCAAGAGAGAGAATCAATATTAACTAATTCTGAATTGCAAGCGAGTTCGTAATGTATGCAAGACGTGCAAAATGATAATTAGATAATAACTGGCCCGTATCATACGTGACCGATTTCAAAGACAATTAATTTGGAACTGACTGTGCAGAAGCTGCAGCGTCCGTCTTGGACCTAGCCACAGCGCTAGGCAAGAACAAAAGAGAATAGAAAGAGAGCAAATACAGCTGAGCAGATCAAAACAAACAATAAGTGAGACTTACGTTAAGCTCAGAGCAATATGTAAATGACTTGAGTGATTTTACATGAATATTGAAATGATCGATTAATCCTTTGGGCCGTCGCCCAAACACATATACTTCTTTGAGCCCAAAACATACCCAAACTGTGTCAAATGTTTCTTTCGCCAGAACACACAACTTCATGATCATTTGTTTAAGACAATTTCGCATAATAAGTATCATAAATTAATGCCTAAAAAAAAATAAAATTAATCTAATTAAACCGATTGAAACGATACGTGCTTTTTCCTTTTCTTTCGTTGCCAAAGTTTGTTCTAACGGTAGATGGGAGAATAGAAGGGAAGAGCAAATGTCATGAGAAGAGGGAAGTGGAAGAAGAACACGATGATACGAATTGTGTAAAGGATGGTCATGAGTTGAAGAACACTCACCATAGTGATGATTCAATGCCCAGCCTTACAGATTCAGGGTCGATTATTTCCGAATTAAAAAGTACATTTTCTTAGATGCTATCAGCGGACATGAATAAAGAGTTCTGTCCAGGAATGGATTTGCAACACTTGAACAACGAGTTAAGGTCAGAAGTAGTGGGTCTAGTTCAGAATTACAAGCCGGTAAAGTCAGAGTCAAGTCCAGTGGAAATGAAAATATTATTGTCAGATGAAGTTCCAGTTGCTCAATTGTACTTCCGAGTATGCTTCTCCGGTTGTATTAGCTGCCAAGAAGGATACAACCAAAAGATTTTGTTGCGATTACAGAAAGCTTAACGAGGAGATTATTCGTGATAACTTACCAATGGTTCTGATTGACGATGTTTTGCATAAACTTCCGAAAGGTCGTGTTTTAGTACGCTCGATTTGCGTAATGGATATTTTCATGTTCCGGTGCACGAGAGCTCACGAAGATATGCTTTACTCATCACACAGAGTGGTCAATACGAATTTTGCTTTGTACCATTCGGGATTTCGTTATAATTGTCATACCTTCTAAGATGGAGTATGAAATCATTACTACGGCGCATCGTCAAGGACATTTTGGTGTCAAGAAGACAGTTGACTTGATTGGACGAGAATACCATATTCCAGAACTAGCTCATAAAGTGGATAGGATCGTTAAGTCTTGTGTAGAGTACATCGAGAGCGATTCCAAATATGGCAAGAAGGAGGGGTATTTGAACACAATCGATAAGTCCGATGAACCTTTGCTAACATATTATATTGATCATATCGGACCGATAGAAATGACCAAGAAACAGTATAACCATATACTTGTAGTGGTCGACGCATTTTCTAAATTCGTGTGGCTTTATCCACCGAAGAGTACTGGTGCAGATGAGGTGGTGGAAAAATTGCAGAAACAGTCGGAAGTGTTTGGAAATACGTGGCGTGTAATATCAGATAGGGGTACCGCATTTACTGCTAATATTTTTGAGGAGTACTGCAAGGAGTACGGAATACAGCATTTGCTTATTGCAACAGGAGTGCCACGTGGTGAAGGCCAGGTAGAACAAATTAACAAAATAGGTTTAACGTTGTAACCAAGCTGATATAAGTATGTTGGGCGGGTTCAACAGTTTATAAATTCCTCTCCTCCGAGAAGTACTAAAATATCTCCGTTCAAGTTATTGACAGGGTTAAAAATGAAGACCAAACATTAGACTTAGTTGGAGGAACTTTTAAAACAAGAGTATTTATTGGAGCTGCAGGCAGATAAACAAAATTTACGTAATACAGAAAAAGAAAACACTCCACAGCTGCAGGAAGAGAACCACAAGTCATTCAAATAGTCCCGGAAGCCAGGAAAAAAATTCGAAATCAAAATGGTTGCTATTTAGTATTTCGTATCTATTTGTTTGATGCCTCCCAGTGCTACAAGGAGTTCTTTAAATTAATGCACTAGTCACAACGGCAATTTCACTAATGTTAATTTTACAGACAATTTCTTTTTTTAACAGAATAATACAGTTAAAATTAAGACTTACAATTCGCTATTAAGCGAACATTGTTTGGAGCTCGATTAAAACTTAAAGGAAAGTTTTTAGGTTCTTATGTAGTGAAGCGTAAACTCAGACATGGCAGGTATACCGTTGAGAAGCTGGGTGATGATGAGGGACCTAATAAAACGAATACAGTTTCAGAGTATATGAAGATGTGGTCTCCATCGTAAGGGTAGAATAATGAATCAGGACGGCCGAATGTAGGATTGCCTTCTATGACACGTGAGGAGCATTAGCATCCCTAGGAATCGACAAGAGTTCGATAGGCAGTAAGAAAAAGAGAGAGACACTTTAACTTTTGAAGAAGACAGACGTGTGCGGAAATCGTTGCTACGCATCAATAAAAAGCGTGTTCTAAATTAAGTTATATGTAAAAACCCATTGAATCAATAAACATTGAAGTCGTATTCTTTAACAACCTGATGGCGAATGGTGTTTTTTGTGGCTTTGGAAGTTATATCTCTACACACATATATATAAAAACTCTTAATTTCATGCACTTTTTTTAGCAGTGCATCACAGAACTAAACCTCTGTTCGAACTCGACAGCAAAAATACATTTTTTTACTGAAGCGTTTTTCTAAAGAAGCTAATTTTTTTAATAGAGATATATTCCGAACTAACCGATCCGAACTTATTTTGAGATCGTGTAAAAAATATGTGTGATATAAAGTTTCTCAAAACGTAACTTTTTGTTTGCAATATTGCAACTGAATTGTCGGCAAAGTTTACCACATCCTATGGGAGTTTTTAGATATAGTTATCCGATCCGACCGGTTTCGACATATTAGTAGCGTGCAGCAAAATGGAGACTCTGTGCAAAATTTCAGCTCGATAGCTTTAAAACTTAATGACTAGTTTGCGTAGAAACAGACAGACAGACGGAAGGACAAAGCTCAATCGATTCAGCTTGTCACCCTGATCAAGAATATATATAGTTTATGGGGTCAGACATGAATATTTTTATGCGTTACAAACTTCTGGGTAAAATTATAATACGCTTTGCAAGGGTATAAAAAGATTGAACGGTAGTTTACTTTTTTGAATAGTGCCGTTTGGACAGCAAGACAGACAGCAAATTGTCGAGCTTGTAGCCGTTCACATCATTAGCCCCTAAACAGATATGAAGCTATTAACCAAAATGTAGTGTTACGACCACCACTCACTGACCAAAAATTCAACACAGACTATTCTTCCACGACTGCATTAGAGAAGGTCCAAAAGCGACGAATTGATATGAGCCTGAGCGCTGCTCGAGTATAGTTCCCAAACAAAGTTCGTAACTGAGAAACTTGCACAACGAATGCAGATACGTAGGGAAGATTCATGAACTAGCTTGCTAGGAACCGGCTGTAGGTTTCCCTGGAGACTGAGGTCAGTTCCTATAAAGAACGAACTGAGGTACTGGAACTGAAACTGGGGGCAGAGCATGGAATCCCAGGTACTGACGTGAATCAAATCAGCAACTAAACCTGGGACTATTAGGCTCTGACTCACCTGCTCCGATTTATTTAAATGAGCAGCCGACTAAAGATAGTTATGAGGTCTTTAGCCCATAAAACATTCAGCGCTTTGGATAGCCTTCTTAATATGGTGAGCCAGAACGCCCTTTGCTCTCTTCTCCACATAACAATGCTCAAAAAACCGACTCTAACGCTCCCGATGCTGTTCTTGCGTGCGCTGATGTTCCCCAACAGCAAGAGAACCTTTTCAAGTCTAAGGTTATATTGATTTTATCATAATTTTCAAGAGCATATTTAAGTATAATTTTGTTTTGTGTCTCTTTATCTACATAATTTGCGTGCATCTCTATTTGTCCATCATCGTTACTCCATCAATGCCGGTGAGTTAGTTAAACTAGTTGCTCCATAGCAATTAGCATGATTAAAATCCTGTGTAGCACGAATAAATGCACATAAACGCTCAAAGTCAACCTAGAAAAGTGGATGAGTCAGGGCACCTTGTTGTTGGCTTTAATGTCGACGTTGTTTGTGTCTCTGATATATGGATTGCCTGTGATTCCTGTGATGTTCTGTTTGAATGTGATGGTTAATATACCCGTTACTCAAAGAATAAAAATTGTGTACTAAAGTCGTGCAAATGTATGTAACCAGCAGAAGGAAGCATCTCCGACCCCATAATGAACAGGGTGGTCCATTTAAAAATTGGATTAACTTTGCTATAAAAAACAAGTAAGGGCGCTGCAGTCGAGTTTCCCGACCACAAAATACCCTGTTCATTTATTTGTTTTTGAATTTTTGAAGATGTCATCCTAAATGTAGGCAATACTTTTCTAGTCCTGAGGGCTATTATCAGCCCAACTGTTTCGCTTATAACTCCGGTGTTTTTGGTCCGATCAGATTGTACTTTTCAGAATAGATAGATATTGAGCCTAGCTTGATGTATACTAAACCACGAGGCTCTAACTTGAAAATTGTGGATCTGACGGCTTTTTAGGTCTTGGATTTATAGAGGAGGTCTAGGTTTTTTGGGGATAAAAGGGGGACGGGGTGGAATTTTTCAAATCTGAAACAAACTTGATCTGCGTACAGCATAAATCTACCTTGTGGCTCTATCTCTTATAGTCTCTGAGATCGACGCGTTCATACAGACAGACAGACGGACAGACGGACAGACGGACGGACGGACGGACGGACAGACGGACAGACGGACAGACGGACAGACGGACATGGCTATATCGACTCGGCTGTTCATGCTGATCAAGAATATATATACTTTATGGGGTCGGAAAATTTTCCTTCTCCCTGTTACATACATTCGCACAACTTCATGATCCCCCTTTTCCCATTTTCAATGGGAACAGGGTATAAAAACGGCTCGATATTGTTTTAAAGTTGAACATTTATTGGAAAGGTTGGTTCATATCATTAATTTATGAAAAACAATTTAGGTTAAATGACCACCACGGCTGTCTTGGCAGTAGCCCATTCGATTCACCCAGTTTTTGAGAAAATTTTCAATTGTTTCGGCACGTATGTTAGCAATAGCAACTCGAATCTCGTTCTTTAACTCATCAATTGTTTCAGGATTGTTTGCATAACATTTGTCCTTGACTGATCCCCAAAGATTATTGTTTTTGTAGTTTTCGGAACATTTTTTTTGATAGTGTTTTTTTTCAAATTTCGCACAGTTTGGAAATATATTTTTTTATTCTCAACTTTCTTCAAGCGAATAGCGACCCATCTCGAAAATGCAAAGTTTTTACTAAATATTAGTCGTTTTCCGAATGACATTTGACGTTTTTAAAGTCAAATTATGAATAGTTCAAATTCCAAACACTCGATGGTATATATATTCTTGATAAGCATCAATAGTCGAGTCGATAAAGCCAAGACCGCTTGTCCGTCTACATACTTTTGAACAAACTTATTATACTCTATATACCTACGGTACAAAAATTATATCGAAATTATACCCTCAGCATAAATTTTGATGCTACTGCGCTGCGGCAGCGAACAGTCTTTTGATCATAGCTCGACAACCGCTCATCCATATTCACCATTCCTTTGGCTGATTGATAAATAATGTTGATAAGATAATATTATATGTCCAGAAGGTACGAGCCATCTATCTTTAAAACTGAAAGTATAAGAAGTTTTGTAAAACCTCTATCTCTTACCATCTGTGAGATCCCTGCGTTTATACGGCCAGACAGACGGACATGGCCATATCGATTCCGCTGTTGATGCTGATCAACAATATGTATTCATAATGGGGTCGGAGATTCTTCCTTCTGGCTGTTACTTACTTTTCCACAAACTTAAAATACTCTGTGTACCTCTGGTACAGATTATAAAAAAGATACAAACTGCGGTGAAGTCGCGACTTAATTGCAATGAGTATTCAGCAGATTTTTGGATATTGAAATCAGGGATGCAAGCCGGTTCTGAACCGACATAATAAACTTTGGACATTCTTCTAAGGATTTTAAAGACACGCAAATGGTTTATAGGAATTTATTTTCCAAAGTGTGCGAAATGTCAAAATATAATGAACCTTTATGAACCACTGAACCGAACCGGAACCGCGGTTCAGTTAGCCCCAAAAACCAGGGACCGAAAATAACAGCGATAGAAATTGGTTACCCTAAGTTGTCAAGAGGAATCGATAGCCTCATCAAACTCGTAACTTTCAGCTGCCGTTTTTTTACAGACCTTAAACTTAAATAGTACTAAATAATTTTAAATGAAAATTGGCCACTCACCTCGAAGCTAGAATCGTATTTGCTTGCGTATCCATGATGATGTGGCAAAAATAATATGAGCGAAATATTCGGTACTGAAATATAACAAAAGCAAAAATAATAGCGTGCCAAACCAGAGTATTTTTAAAAATTAGATTGTCAGGCCCATAATGATAGACGCCATATCTTGAATCATTCTCATTATTTTCTCTTGGATTTTGTAACCAATTCTTCTTATCGGAGGTGTCGTAGTGCATTGCTGAGAAAAGCGCCCGCCAAATTTCATTTTTCTGTAAGACTGATGTGCCTCCAAGCACAATAATGCCTACTTTAACAACTATATTGAACACATTGAACGCTATCAAGCAGCTCCAGCGGCAAATAATGTAGTGGATGTTTTGTAGATATACTTCAGAGCCCTGTAGTAAGAATACTAATGCAAATATTAGGTAGCCAAGAGAGAGTATATCCATGCTGCATAGTCCTCCCATAAAAACAATGGCAAGCGTAACCCAAAAAAAGCTGCAAAACACAGCAGTTTTGAATACGTCTGCATAATTTCGAACATACGAGCAAAAATCATGTGTGGGATTTTCAAAATAAACATGACCCAGCTTAGCAATATTATGTACTACGTTATTGTTATCACCTCCAGGATATACAGAGTCGATCATGTGACGCGTTTCTGCTTTAAAAGCTTTCCGCTGTCGAGTAATTAGTAAAAGCACAATAAAATCAATCATAAGTTTTGATTTTATAAAGTACTTTGTCGAATCATCTAGCAGGCTCCACACGGTATGATTATCAGCCATTCGTAAAGTATTAGGTGTTACTGCTGCAATAGGTTGTCAGTATAAGCTTACTTTTAGTTTCACATATGTGTACTTACCTACGCACAATGTTGGTGGAAAATTTAAAATATATAAATATTGAAAAAATATGGAAAATACGAAATATAATTGAAAAATGTCCCATATTCGTGCGCATCGCACTCGATTTAAGCAGAGCAGTAAAATAAGCCAAAGAACATAGGTTAATGCAAGTGCATCGCGCCTGTATGCAATCGACGAGACAAGTCCAATTAGAGTAATCTCAAGTCCAAATTTAAAGTATCCATAAGTAATCAAATATTTCATAAGGCCAGCAAGGTCTCCTTCAGCATCTTGCCTCTTAGTGTTCGGAAAAAGAGTCAGGTGTATTTTCTTATCGTTCATTGAAAAACGTATAAGATGGTCGCGAAGCTTAACTACTGCGTGTAAGGAGGTCACAATCATATAAACTATATACGGCGATATGTAGCGCAACAGTGCACCCCAAATCTGTTGTGTCTTGCGAAGACCCATCCATTCAGCAAAGTTTACAGAGTAATTTTTCTAAAGAGGTAAAAATGTTATAAGTATAATGAAAATCTTATTAAATGTGTTACGCAAATATAGTCGTATCGACTTTGGTCCAGATATTTGATTTGATAAATCATTTTCATCAGCACCAAAACGGAGACCCAAAAGGTCACCACACGAAAAATCACGCGCCGTAGGAAGCGATTTACGCAGACACTCAATAATGAAAGTGTGACTAATATAAGGTTGAATAAGCAGATATCAGAAATAGAACAGTAAAATGAAGTTAATATAACAGCCTTTATCATATGCATTTCCAAAAATCCCCAAGCAATTTTTTTTCCGGGTCTAAACCAGCGACCACCTTTTAAGCGCAGCTTCCTATATCCTGCAGAAAAAAATACTTTCCAAGACTGCTTGTGGGGTTCAAAAGTCTTATGGTTGATTCCACTGACCGCCATAAGAGATCCAATGCTCTTGAGGTCAGTGGGTCTGGGTCGACGTACTGATTCCATGAAACGACGGTGAAAGTAGTGTAACTGTACAACAGTAAATATAACTGTTAATGTAGGTATGAGTAGATGCAAGAAAAGATCTTTTGTTTGATAGCGTCGCAATCCAATATCGTTTTGTCTGTGTTAAAATTTACAATGTATACTTTAATATTTTATTAAAAAAGGACTTTCCACTCCTAATAAGCTATGTTGATATTATATAAGACCATATTTATTCTTGATTAGCATGGTGAGCCTAATGTGTTATTTACCTTGACAATCCAAAACAAGCTCCAATGATTGGTCAATCATATAATATATGAAACTGCTTTTATAATTATGGTTTTACTTATCTTAACATGAAAAATATATATGGGACATTCCATATCAATTAAGCCATTCCATTTTTATACCCTTGCAGAGGGTATATTGTAATTGTCCAGATGTTTGTAACGCATAGAAGGAAGCATTTCCGACCACACAAAGTGTATATATTCTTGGTCAGCATGACGAGATGAGTCAGTATAGCCATGTTCGTCTGTTTCTATGCTATCTCATCCGTCAAAAGTTTGGCTTCGCAGGTTTCCATACGGAAGCATTAATTGACATTTAAGCTACAAAAGTGACACTCCACATACATGTCGGACGTGTTTTCTACTTTCAAAGATTTTATCGCAAAAAGGGAAGCTCATATCAACGATAAGGTTGTGAATTTGTACATAGACAATGCCAGAGAATATTTGTCAAATGAGATGCGCGATTATTGTATTAAAAGAGGCATGCACTATGTACTACCTGATAGTTCCTCCTACTCCACAATTAAATGGGCTGTCCGAACGCATGATTAGATCCAAAACACTGTTCTACAGTAAAAAGTATCCCTAGCTTCTTTAACTAATTTCTTCACCAAATTTCCCCTATGGAGAGCCCCTGCAAGCATAAAGCCACCTGCAAAGGTAGACACGCCTTTAAGGGACCAGAGTGGAAGTTGGGCCCGCAGTGACGAAGAGAAGGCAAGTGTCTTTGCACTTCACCTTAGAAATGTCTTCCAGCCAAATCCACCAACTAATGGCTATGCACTTCCATTGGTTCCCATCGCCGCACAAACTGATCCAATTAAAGTTCATTCACTTGAAATAAAAAATACTAACGGAGATCTACAGCCCAGAAAAGCGCCTGGACATGATCTTATTACGCCTAAAATGATTATGGAACTTCCAATTCCCGCAATAACATATATCTCAAGACTTTTCAATGCGGTACTGCGATGTGGATACTTCCCAACCCAATTAAAAAAGACCACAATCATAATGATCCATAAACCAGGAAAGGATAAAACCCAAGCGTCATCATATAGACCCATTAGTCTGCTACCTTGCTTATCAAAACTTTTTGAGAAGATCTTACTCCGTAAAATTGATTCCCATGCACAAAATATCTATCCTTCACACCAATTTGGGTTCCGAGCTAAACACGGGACTATTGAGCAAGTCAACCACGAAAACCACGAATACTGCTCTGCCATTTTCCTAGATGTTGCCCAAGCATTTGACCGCTTATGGTTGGACGGTCTTACATTCAAGATAAAGACAATGCTTCCACCAAATACACACAAAGTCCTAGAAAGTTACGTCAGTAACAGAGTATTTACAGTTCGTCAAAATGAGTACACAACAGAAGAGTTCACCGGAGTACCGCAGGGAAGTGTTCTTGGTCCTTTCCTATACGTACTATACACTGCCGACATACCAACAGACTCTCGACTTACAATAAGTACTTTTGCGGATGATACGGCAATATTAAGCAGATCACGATGTCCAATTACAGCAACAAGACTTTTGGCAAGCCATCTTACCGACGTGGAAGAGTGGCTGGCCAACTGGCGTATTAAAATCAACGAGCAAAAGTGTAAACACGTGACGTTCACACTCAACAGAAGCACCTGTCCCCAGCTATCACTAAACGCGACTTTGATCCCGCAATCAAACGATGTTGTATACCTAGGTGTACACCTTGATAGAAGGCTCACATGGCGCAAACACAAAGGCATAGACATAGACCAACAGCCTTCACTGGCTTATTAACTCCCGTTCCCCTCTAAATCTGGAATATAAAATCTTACTGTACATGAGCATCATAAAGCCTGTCTGGACCTATGGCTCGCTCCTATGGGGAAATGCTTGTGCGAGCAGCGTGGACATCCTCCAAAGATCACAGTCGAGAATCCTTAGAACCATCACTGGAGCGCCATGGTACATTCGCAATGATTGTATCCACAACGACCTCAGCATCCCACTGGTTGAAACTGAAATAGAGGAACTTAAACGCAAATATTCTGAGAAGCTTCTTGCCCACCTAAACCAACTTGCAAAATCTCTCACCATGCTGGCAACGCATTCTCGCCTCCGAAGAAACGACCTACCAATCCAGCGACTGACTTAAAGGGCCGTAGAACACAAACTACCTCCAATAGGGGATAGTTTTTAAAATAGTTTCTAGATTAAGATTTGAAAAATTATTGTTAGTCTCTTTAAGAGAAGATCCAATATATAATCCAAGCATAAAAAAAAAGAATCGGGTGTAACCCGCTGTATCTTTGCAAATGATCCTGTCAAAAATGCAAAAATTAATTTGCTTAACTAGTGCATAGGTAAAACTATAAAATTAGATGGTGTCAAAAAATATCCGACAAAAACAATTGCTCGTAGCAGATGGTTTAGTTTGACAAAATTACTATAAATCAAACGGACATAACGAAGCAAAACGGAAACGAAGATATGATTGTGACATGTCATCTCGTGTTCAGCATGGGTTTTTTTACAGGAATAAGTTAAAGATGCTCGGGATACTCACAAAAATCTCAATTTGTAGAACTGTGTAGCCGATAAGGCCAGAGCTATGGTTAGAGGAGCTAAGTTGGATTAATGATTTTGGATTGAAGCTGCCTTAACAGCAACATATTTACGACACAAACACAAACACCATTTCAAATGTGGCATAATAAAAAGGCCAATTTAAAATATTTAAAAGTAAAGCCAGAAAACGAAAATTCGTTGAGAAGTCATCGAAGTGTGTACTTGTTGGATATGAGCCAAACGGCTTTAAATTGTGGCATGTTGTGGATGAGACCAATATGGTAAATTCTATTACTGGGGTGCAAGACTCAATGTTCCAAAATGAGAGTATGGAACAGTTGGAAAATAACCAAGAAGAGAGTTTCTCGAATGGGAATGCGGAAAGTGTTGAGTCGAATTTCCCGAATGAGAGTACGGAAAGAGCATCTACGGAAGGAGAATCTAATTGATAGGCCACATAAAAACATAGAATACTCTCAATTAGTCGCTTAATTTCGTCATTATTTCTAAATTAAAATGACATAATTTTGACTGGAGACTTAAACAGAAATATACTAAAGGAAAAACACCTTTTATGTGAGATGGAGGCGCTGGGCCTTAATGTAGTAAACGAAACCCAACCCCTCTCATTTTTCCTGTACCGATACACTACTTGACGTTTCGTATACAATATTTTAATATACGATCAAATCCTACTGCCGACTTTTTCAAAACAAGTCTTGATATACTTGACAAACGACTTTAAACTGGAATTTCATGGACTCAATGCAGAGACTTTCATAATGCAGACAATTGTAGCCTAGAAGCTGAGTACAATCAATGTGACTGGACCTTAGATTAGTCTTTACCGTCGGCTAATCTTCAATAGATGCATATTCAAACAAGCATAGACAGTCTCTACAACACGTTTGAACCAGTCAAACAGAAGACTATAAGACTATCACTGAAGCCATGGTTTAACGACCAAATTCAAGATGCCATTATAATTCGAGAGAACGCATATTGCAACGGTATAGAATGGACTACTTTTACAAAGATTTTCAATCAAAAAGACGGGTGGTCGTTAAATTGATTAACAGGGCTAAACGGATGGGTCAAAAGTGGAAGGAGATTAAAAACCTGGGAATTGGCAAGGCAAAGCCCTCGCTTTTCAATGATATTGCTGTATTCAAGCGTACCTGAATCTACCTCTAACTCGTATTTAAGCTCTATGACTAGTAATAACTGTGAAAACTTATTTGAATTTGTCTGTGTCAGTCAATGTGATGTGTTAGAATCAATCTTTTAAGTTAAGTCAAACGCCGTTGGGCTAGAAACATTGATCCAAAACTTTTTAAATTCCTCTACCAAAAATTTTAGGCCACATTACACACATTTTTAATACAATCCCTACCACCTCTAAGTTCCCAGATAGGTGGAAAGTAGCTAAAACTGTTCCCATTCCAAAATCAAATAACGAATTTCGAACAATTTCTATCTTACCATTTCTCTCCAAAGCATTCAAACAGACTGTATCATCCTAAATGAATAGTTTTTTGGAATCCAATTTCAAACAGTCAGGACTTAGAAAATTCAGAAGTTGCACCACTGCTATTATTAATATAGAAGAGGACATACGAAAATACTTAGATAATAGTTACGTTACTTTCCTAACCCTTCCTGACTACAACAAGGCATTTGACACGGTGACTCACGAAATTCTGTTAGCCAAACTGGCAAAGTGTTATAATTTCTCCGGCACCGCAATTAAACTATTGCATTCTTACTTAAGCTATAGAAAGCAGACTGTCATGACACAATCAAAGACGTCAGATCTTATGGCTGTTCAGCGTGGTGTGCCACAAGGATCAGTTTTGGGAACTATTTTGTTTACTCTATTTGTTAATGATCTACCCAGTGTGTTGTCTTCGTGCAAAGTTGTTGGAGCCAGCTGGCAAATTTGTTTACGTTTGAAGGCGTATCACCCACTGTGCAGCAGTCACAGGCAGCGAGTGCACGCCAACATATGTGCAGTTCACTTTTCTCACATGTAAATGAAAATCATTCTGTCTCTCTTACTCTTGCGCAGTGCATGAGGCGGAAAGTTGTCACTTGCGTATGCGAGCTCCCCTGTTTTTTTGTGCTTGGGAAGAAGGAATAGGCAAAGATCAGACAATTTTACCGTTGCATTTGATTGGCAGACTTTTGTTCACTACTCTGCGGCGCTTAGCAACAAATTGCTACAAAGGCAAGCAGACGCGTGGCTTACAATCTATTCGTTATGAGAGTCGCCAGAGTGCAGAAGCATATTTTAATTGCAATTTTTTAAATTATATTAAGCTTGATAAACAGTGATTCGTAAAGAGGTTATATACCCTAAAAACCCAAGTTGAAGAAATCGTGGCAGTCGTATTCTATATTTGTCCATCTCGCAAAGAATGTGAAAAGTATATGCTTTAATTTGGTGTGCCGGGTGATATTTGTGGTTAAATTATTTTAGTGCATTTTAACTGAAACCGCTTTGTTACAGTGCGTCACAAAACCTTGTCATCGACCGGTCTCTGCCCAACGCGCTTACGCGCTTGCTTCAATATATATTTACATTGCAACCGTTCCGAAATACCTTGTGGTAGTGATTTATCCGTGATTCGTTGCTCAAAGTCCGACCGCAGCGTTCTTGCTAGCCATCAGCGATTCCCAAATCAACAGACAGTAACCTACGAGGCAGAGTTTATTGCGCGCCAGCTCATATTTGGCCAGCAGAGCACCCCGTACCCCGTTGAGGCTTACGGAGCTCCCGTTTGTGCAAAAGAAAGCAGCATTACCACACCGAAAAGCCCTCAATTGTGGCCCCTCTCAGTGTATACCTTTAAATTTTAATTTCTTCATTTAAATTCCTTTCTTGACATTCTTATAATTATCCATTTGGCTACGTAAATATGTATGCAGTTTAGAATCAATTTTGAATCTTAAGTAACGTAAATCAATCTAACTGCTGAGAGTGCTGAACCACTATTAGCTGGCTCTACCCATTTGTGGTATAAATTTTGGTATTGGAATCTAATTTTGTTCACAGCAATCATCAACAACGTATCAATGGGCCCAACCAGCACAAGGATTGATCTGTGAGTAACCTTTTTGTAAAAGATTGAATACCTAATATCAAATGGCAGCCTTCCAACGACCTATAAGCTTAAAGTTATCATTCAATGTTTATATGTATATTTTTTATGAACACCTCCAATGGATCGCCACAGTCCCGTTAGCATAGTAGCAGATTGGAGATTTACTTTAATTCCTTAATCATTTTTGAAACTTTAAACTCATTTGGAGTGGTTCCAGAAGATGTGACGAACGCAAGCAAGTTGATCTACGGTTCAGAAGCAGCTCTGTCTAAGCTTAGCGGCTGTGCTCCGGACCTGGGCGTAGGTTGTTGCTTCTTAAGCAACGCAAGCATCACATATCTAAAGATTGACAGAGCTAAAGGTAAGTGTATTGAGGAAATAACCACATAGGAGGAAGCTAGTCTACTATCGCGAAGGAAGAGGTCTTGTGTCCTTCATTTGTTACCCACCCTACCTGTAAAAGCCTTTCAGTGGTAGCCTTTACCCTTTTCTTTTAAGCGGTGGTCAGATCATTAGTGCACCAAAGGAGAAAATGTTTAGTTCATCTACTATACATTTTATACAATATACCAATATAATAATAACTAGAAACAAAACAATTCATTCTATGCGCTTAAGGCGGCCACTATTTGGATGTAATCAAAAAAAAGGTAACAAGTAAAAAGTAAACAAGAAAGGCCGAATCAAAACAAAAAAAATACAAGAATGAAAGTCGGTCAAGCCCGACTATAACCAACGAAATTATACGCTAACCATAAATTTCGTTGCTGCAGTAGCTGAAAGCAACGCTGCTATTGCGCTGCAGCAGCAAACAGTTGGGCGTGGCCAAAATTGAAATTAAACGTGATCTGCCTGCAGACATAAGAAGCATTTGTCCCATACATGTCAAACCTCTATGTCTTACCATCTCTAAGATCTTTGCGTTCATACAGACAGACAGAAGGACATGTATCGGCTGTTGATGCTGATCAACAATATATATACAAATTAGAGGGTCGGAGATGATTCTTTCTGGCTGTTACATGCTTTTGCACAAGCTTAATATACTCTATGTACCTACGGTACAGAGATAACAAATGCTTATCTATTTAACTACTTTGCTGGGCAATGGACACTGTATGTACCTCGGCTTAAAGCGGGTAATACCTAGCGTCTCATGCTCGTCTTACACCTAGGAAATGCAGTGTCCAGCTAAGGTAATGGCCAACACTACCACAACAGCACAATGTTGGGTGGAGCTGAGCCAAAGCCATGGTTAGAGGTGCCTGACAGCATGCTATGGGGTGGTTCCCACGAATAAAAATTAACTACTATGGGTACATTAACAATGGAAAATACAAAGAACCCAACTCGGGCTGGGATATCAGCCCAAACGTCGGTGGTGGCGTGACTGCTACCAGCGGTGGGCACGGTGGGGAGAGGTCAGCACTTCGTGTCGCCAGCGGTCACACCTATGTGTGTGTGGCGCGGTACTGCAATCGATACAGACTCGGACTGGGAATCGCATTCAACTAATACGGAGACGGAACAATAGCTGGAGCAAATCGGCATTTCACCGTAGCCAGTCAGCCCAAGGATTCAGCTAGCGACGTAGCAAAACAGCATTTCACCGTAGCTCTCGTCGACAAAAGCGACCCTAACGGCAAGATGACACCCGAACAGTGGAAGCAAGTAGACGAGAAGCTGTCCGAGGAAATTTTCAAAAGGATGGAGGACCCAGCAGCGCAACCTGTAGAGTTTGACGGAGCAGGCTGGCTGTATGGAGTCAAAATCCTAAGCTGCAAGGATGGCCCCACCCTTTAGTGGGTCACAAGCGTCGTTGCAGACATGGGAAGCCTGTGGGAGAGTGCCCAGCTGGACGTTGTGGACAGAACTTGTATTCCGTCCGTTCCGAAGGCGAAAGTACTCTTTTCACGGGTCACACCAAAGGAGCAGGCGCTGAAACTCCTACAGTGGCAGAATCCTGATGTGCCAACTGAAGACTGGAAGGTACTGTATTTTGCAAAACCCGACAAAAAACGGGCAGCACGTGGTCCTCCAGATCAACAAGGAAGCCGAGGATCTGCTCTACCCAAGATTCGGCATGGGCATGATGGCATAGGGAGTAGGTAGCGTGCACCTACGTCTCAAGAAACGCCACCCCGAGGACACTAATGAGCACACACTGGAGGCTGGAGAGGTGGAGAACGACCTCGGCATCGACATGATGGTCGAAAAAGCCAGCAGTCTGGATATTACGGGGGCAATACAGTTTGCGGAAGAAGATGAGGATGGCGATACAATCTTGCAGGCTGACCCATCGGGACCGGAGTATGCGGACACCAGTCATGCAGTTGAAGGTCCTCCAGGTCAACTTGCATAAGAGCAAGATCGCTTCTGCGGAGCTCCTTCTAACCTTGGAGGAAGGGCCCGCAGATGTGGCTTTAGTTCAGGAACCTTGGATAGCGGCGGGAAACAAGGTCTCCGGACTAAAGTCACAAAACTACAACATATTTTACCCCACCCCAGTAAGTAAAGCAAGGACTGCCATTCTGGTAAGAAAAGGCAACTATGCGTATTTAATGACCAATTACAGCACGGACGATCTCACTGCTGTGGCCTTGGAGGGAGGCAAGGACGAGCCAATTCTTATGGCGTCCGGGTACATGGCGCATGAGCGAAAGGCACCACCGGCTGCACTTGGAAGACTGACGGCGGAGGCAAGCTACAAGAAGCAACCCCTCGTCATCGGAACGGACGCCAATGCACACCACACTGTGTGGGGCAGCCCGGACATCAACGACAGAGATGAGTCTCTCTTACATTTTATTATACAAACCAGTCTAAGTGTAGAAAACGGAGACGTACCCACATATGTGGGACCAACCTCGGCCAACGTCCTAGATTTAACCATGACCTTAGCGAACAGTACTTAGGCGTCAGAATGGAGAGTTCTTGATAAACTATCCTTCTCCGACCACAATTACATCCAGTTCAAGATCCAATTCGACTATTGTCAAACTAGAAACGTCTATAGGAACTAGGGATGCCGGATATTTCAAAAATATCCATATCGATATTTTTGACGATATTGAAAAAGTATCATTTCGATATAAATATTTTAGAGCAAAAAATATCGATAATATCGATATTTTCACAAAATGAGTCTAAATGGCTAAGTGTCTTTACTATAAGCTGGTCTATTGAGGTAATTAAGATGTCATTTGACGCATAATAGGAACTACATTTTTACAAAATAGATTAATTGTATTTTTATAAGTTTAACAAAGGATATGTATTTTATTTCAATTACAACAAAACAAGTTTTGGAATCTTATTCATGATACATTCTGATGGGATTGAGGGAAGACGCTTAACTTAACAAATAAACATATTTTTATGTTTTAAAACATTTTTTTGCTCGCCAAAAAACCACAAGAAACAGTTTAATGCATCAGTGTAACCGAACGCTGGAAGCAAAATATCGCCGAAAAAAATCGCCATAAAATACTCGATATGCGATATATCGCCTGATATAAATATTCGATAATGATATATCGTTTTTTTGGACAAAAATATCGATATTCGATATTTCGATATTATTTCCGGCATCCCTAATAGGAACCCCCGGAATACCGACTGGGTAAAGTACCTTAAGACAGTGGAATCAAAACTGCCGACGTCAACGCCCATCTGCTCGGTGGGAGATATTGAGAAGTCCGTGAAGACGCTCACTGTCAATCTTATCGAAGCATACAAAACCTCGGGTAAGCTCACAGTTACAAAATGAAGAACCAGACCCCCCTGGTGGACCCCAGAACAGAAAGAGCAGAAGAAGGACGATAACGAATACTTCAAACTCGCCATGGAGAACCTTCTGCTCCAGCACAGAGAAGGTGTCGGAAGCAGCCAGAACCAGGAAGCTTCTTTCAAAGCAGCCACCTCTATGCAGAGTCAACTAAAAACGGACGAAGGTCACTGGACAGAAAGCAGCCAGGAAGCTACATGCGCTCTTCTCGATGCGCACTTCCCGGGCTGCACTATAGTCACCGAGCCAGATACGCTTCAGGACTTAAACACTCAACAAACTAACATCCCAACCAACTTAGTCACTCCAGAGAAATCCGATGGGCGATCGACTCGTTCGCGAGCTACAAGTCCCCCGGACTGAATGGCATGATTCCCGCCATGCTAAAAACGACCATAGGTTTAGTCGTACCATGGCTACAGTCCATTTTTGAAGCCTGCCTGGGGTGGGGCTATGTACCTGTGGCATGGAGGACAGCACGTGTTGTGTTCCTACCCAAAGCGGGGAAGTGCAGTCACGTGCAGCCAAAACCCTACAGGCCCATTAGACTTACTTCATTTCTGCTTAAAACAATGGAAAAATTACTTGATCTCCACATAAGAGAAGGCATGAACCTGACCTTGGAGAACAAACAACATGCATACACGAAAGAGAAATCGGTGGAAACAGCGCTACACTCCCTAGTAGCCACCATCGAGAAAGCAATGTACCATAAAGAGTATGCCTTGGCAGCATTCCTTGATATATCTGGTGCATTCAACAACGTCTCCACGGAGGCGAGAATGCGCAGCCTAAGAGCTGTATCAATACATAAGGCTTTGGACTCGTGGATATACAACCTGCTGAGCTGCATAAGAGTACAAGCCGAGTGGGGTACCACAACCATGACGAAGGAGGCACACGGCGGCACGCCTGCGAAGGCGGAGTACTGTCACCCCTTCTATGGAACCTTGTGGTTAACGAACTGCTAACAAAATATTCGCAGGAAGCACCCAAGATAACTGCATATGCCGACGACATATGCATAATTATCATCGGAAAATGTCCATCGACTCTCAGCTCAATCATGGACTCTACACTGCAAAGAGATACTAAAATGGGCCACAAAAGCAGGACTTAGTATTAATGCGGAGAAGACGGACCTCATTCTCTTTACCAAGAGATACAAGGTACCGCAATGGACTCCACCAAAGATAAATGGAATATCACTAACGCCAAAGAATAACGTTAAATACCTTGGAGCAGTAATCGATAGTAAACTGTCATGGAAGCCGAATGTGGAAGAAATGGTGAAGAAGGCGACCCACGCACTATATGCATCCCAGAAGATGCTGAGTAGCACTTGGGGCCTATCACCAAGTCTGATGCACTGGCTTTTCAATCTAGGAATACGACCGATACTGCTACACGGCATACTAATATGGTGGCAAGCCATGGAGAAAACCACATACCTAAAGCTGATGGAGAAGACCCAGCGACAGGCACTGGTCTGTATTACGGGGGCGCTGAGGTCCATTCCAACCAGAGCATTAGAACACATCTTAGGTGTCAACCATCTGGACATCAGAGCACGCCTTCTGGCACAAAAAACCACCCAACGTCAATGTGCGACAGGCACCATGGCGCTACAAAGCTATGGAAAACAGCATAGTTAGTAGAGAGATCAATAGTAGCACGGAATACATTATCCCAAAGATCAACTCAATATGCTTATCAGCACTATTGGGACCAGAAGACTGGCGTACAGGACTGGCCCAAGAAGCAACGCACCTCTTTACAGACGGCACAAAGATGGACCTTGGAGTCGGAGCCGCCAAATACTGTGCAGAGCCAGAAATAAAGCTCTCATACAAACTGCCAAACCACTGCACCATATTCCAGGCGGAAGTCTTCGCAATAAGGAAAGCAGCGGAGTTGGCGGAAAATCACGCTCCATACAACCTACTAAATATCTACGTGGACAGCCAAGCGGCAATCAAGGCAATGCAAGGACACTCCATCAACTCCAGAAATTTCCAGGCGAGCAGGGAAGCACTAAATTCCCTCAGCATCTCCAGAAAGGTGCAGAAACTCTAGAACATCTCATTTGCAGCTGCCCAGCAATTGCCACGACAAGATTAAAAATTCTGCACACCCCACGGTTCTCTTTTTTGGAGGAAGCGGCCAAGAGGCCTCCAAAACAATTATTGGCATTTGCCAAAACGACAAAAATCCTCCTGGGCTTCTAAGTCAAACGAACCCAAAAAAAATCACCCGGCCTCATTTAAGACCCTAAGGTCTTTGTGTGACCCCATCTGGGGTCAGCCGGAACTACCTACCTACTACTTTACTGTTTCCCGTAATCAACGCATTAGTTAAACCACTGATCTTTCCTTTATTGAAGGGCGCGAATCAATAATTTGAAATACATACATATGCATTTAAGCTCCAATTTTAGAGCTTCCTCACAATTTCCTTCACGGTTTTGCCGAACTTACGCATATGTCCGCCGATGTCAACAGGCCTGATGACGTCCGTGATCGGAGCTGGGCTAAATGTTGTTTTGGGGGGAGTGATGAAAATCATATGTGTGTATATACGTAACCGAGGTAGCCTTAGTTTATCTTCCAATCATGATACCCTAGTCGGAGGCAAAAGCAATGATTAGCACGTTGATAAAGGGCAGACTACATGAGTAAACATTTAGGCTTTAGCTATCCACTTATCCATGCAATTCAATCGGAAGAAAAGACACTTGGTTAACAAGAGCCGCTGGAGCTAAACGCAGGCCCAACGAAGGCGTTTAGAGCCGCAATCCGTGGGCGGGTAGCCTAGTTGTGTCACAGGTGGGGTGTCAGCGCTGCCGCAGCAGCGAGGTGTGACAACTAAATTTGAAGACAAGCCCCCTAAGATGCTGAAGGTGACGACAGACTTCTTGCAGGAAGGGGATGGCCGTAAACACATCGGGCAAAGGTTGACGACAATGCAGTCGCAGATGCCAATAACAGTATTATTATGGGCGAATTTTGCTGCCAGTAGCTTGGGAAATTGTGGACGGCCTTGCAGAATTTAAGATCTCTTCCGTAGGTTCTAGAGAAAATTTGTGGTAAAGATCAATTTTCCCTCAAATGTACAAACATACCCCTATTCTTATTTTCAATGGCAAGTGAAGTACCGCTTAGAACTTTTCTTTTGGGCTACCACGAGGGAACAAAAATTTTTGCAAGCGGTGCAGCTGAATTAGCTCGTCCTTCAGACGATTCTAACCTTGAGCTTAATTAGCTGAGACATTGAGTGGAAGCTCTGCTTACATTGAGTACTATTCATATCGTACCAATTTTATTTTTAGCTAATAGCCCTCAAACCAACAGACTTAATCATAGTCTACTAGACTTATGATTAGATCTGAAAAAAGGATGTTATGAGTTAAATTCCAAAATATCCTTAGCGTGAAATCTCAAATTTCCCTACCATTATCATTTTCGAGCAAGTACAAGGACTGCCCTAACTTTTACTGGACGCGTGCTCTCACACCATAGGTGCAAGTTTAGCATTGAAATTAGCTGCTTGGTTACCAAGCGAAAAGTTACTTTTTATAACTTCCTGACCAACTTGCGCAGATCATAGGTCTTCTGGTTTGATTTATACGTTTTATCTATATCTTTTGCTATGACTGATCGAATCTTTGGAAACTCATCTGCTCGTGAGAGTCTGGATGAGCTGGATTATTGTTTCCCATTGTCACTTATTTAAGCTTGTGGCATTTCAACGCATTTGAAAATATTGTCTCTCAACAGCTCAATAATAATTTAGAGGTGAAACGCTTAACCGGTTTGAGAAACGTAAATTTGGAAAAATTATCCAATATGATGAATATCCTTACGTTGCACTGTTTGGTTCTTGGAAATGGACCAACGAAATCAGCATAAAGTTTTTGAAAGGGCCTCTCGCTGAATGGTTGCGAGCCCATAGGTGGTTTAAGGGTGCGTGTGGGATGTTTCGTTGTCTGGCAAATCTCGCATTTGCGGATATACTCGCGAGCCTCAATGACCATATTTGGCCAATAAAAGTTTCGGCGGATACGCTTGAGACACTTGGCTGCACCACAGTGTACCGAACTGGGTGGGTTGTGTGCGGCAATCGGAACCATTAGTTTCTAACTACTGCTGGCGTCTTCATGGCTATTAGCTGATGTGCATGCTCGATGGTAGATATATTTATCCACGATCTGAAAATCTGGCAGATTCTATTTGAGCAGGTCATCTTTTAACTGAACATATTGATCCGAAAGGAAAGCTTCAGAATGAATGTCAATCTCGGGATAGAGAGAGGCTATCTCTTCTTCAAACGTAGGAGACAAAGCGTCTGCCACCATATTTTGGCTGCCCATAAAATTAAAGCCCTTATTCAGCTTATTAGAAAAATTCGCAATGGGGCGTTCGTCTCCAGCTTCATCTACTTGGGCTAATAGTGCACCTATGATATTTATCGAGACCTTGCACTGTACAATAAACGGCTTATCATAATTATGATGTCGCAAAAATGGTGCAGAACACAGCCTATTTTTAAATTCGTCAAAAGCCTGCTGAGCTGGTTCATTCCACTCATAGTCTTTACCGCGCAGCAACTTGGAAAGCGCTAACGAAATGCTTGATACTGTGGAATGAACCGCTGGTGCCAGCCGGTCATGCCGAGGAATCTTCTCAGCTGTCGCCGGGTTTTTGGTACCGGAAATTCGACAGCTGCTCGCACTTTGTCAGGGTTTACTTGCTGGGTACCTTCACCCACTACGTGGCACAAGTATTCGACTCGACTCGAGTGAGACCGAACTGGCTTTTGTTCACAATTATAGTGAGCCCTGCCTTCAGCAAGCGAGTAGCAACTTCTGACAAATGGACAACATGATCTTCAAAATTTGATGACAAGACTAACCAGTCATCTGAATAAACATAAACGTGGGTTTTCAATTCATATGGAATGACGAGATCCATCCATCCTTTTGCAGGCGAGATGGGGTAATGTCTTTGCTTAATTGGCTTAGCGTCTCCAGTGTAGGTTGTATGCTCGATCAAATTTGTCTTGCCAAGACCATCTCTCTCAAGATGGAAAATAGTCAATGACCGATTGTAGTTTAGCTTGCTGCAATGAATTAAGCTGTAGTTTGTCAGATTGGTCGGAGTTAACATTTAGCTTGTTAACTAAGCAAATGATAGGGTTGGAAATATTAGATTTTGTACACTTAAGTGCATTGATAAGGTTATCCGAGACCTCAGCAGATTTAGTAGAAGCGAGTAAGATTAGTTTTGGTTCGATATGCGGATATCCGCTTTCGGTCTTGGGCGGATACCTTGCTGAGAGTTGTCATGTGGAGGCTTGCAGTTAAGGCAATTGGGCTTGTACACGTCAAGCTTTCCGCAACCATAGCAGAAAATGCACCGTGGTTCAAGGCAAACCTGATAGCGGTGACCAATTTCATCGCAATTTCAGCATTTTGTCCTTTCAGCAGAACTGATCGCATTAATCTCTACCTCATCATCGCCTTCCCTAAACTCTTGCTCTTTCAAGTCCTCGGTATAGATTTCTTGTACCATTAGCTTTGGCTGCAACGGCCTAAAAATTGGCTTGCTATAAGCATTATTGTAAAAATCTTTATGTTTGTTTCACTCGCGACGCAATGTGTCAACATTTGGTATGTCAACATGCAACAGCTCGTGCCTCAGTTCAGGCTTAAGATTTCGTTTAAAGTATGAAACCAGCTCGCCACTGGAAGGCCTTACACGTAACATGTTTTTTTACGATAAAATAGCATCAAAGGATTCATTTGCTTTCTGCTTTCGCCTGCGCATTGCGTCTTGTATGTCTTCATCCGAAAGATCAGTTTGTAGCTATCGCATAATCTAGTGCAAAGATTGTACCCAGTTTTATAGGATTCGCTTTGATGGAAGCGCCAATAAATTGTTAAGGCTGAACCAGAAAATACCAAATTTGCAAAATGGTACAATGTCTCAAAATCGCGTATTGTCGTTAAGCAATTTACCCAATAAATAAAATCATCAATCGGAATATCATTTGGAAATCACACTGGGCACTTAATCCGGACGCTGTATTGAGCGTTCCGTTCTCCTTAAAGAATATATGTACATTTGGAATGTGCTGCCTATTTCCGAATGGCACACTACGCTCTGATGCTAGAACTTCAGGAATTTCATTTTCCCACTCTAATTGAATCTACTCTCGCGCCTCTTGGGGTGGTGGAGCTAGTTGAAGGTATATGAAGAGGATCCGGCCGAAACATTTCAATCAGAACAATTCTCAATTCTATAAGTCAAAATTATCCACAAGCATTTAAGTTATCTTTTATTAGGTTTAGAATCGAAATGGAGTTTGTGTGTGGTTGCAACAACGCCGCATATACCAGCATTTCCAAGATCTGCAATTTATATTGTGCTGACTACTTCAAAAATAAGGATGTTAAGATAGGGCGCCATTTAGTATGTGACGAACGCAAGCAAGCTGTGTATAAGCTTTGCTGCAGTGCTCAGGGCCTGGGGGTGGGTTATTGCTTTTTAAGCAACGCAAGCATCACATATCTAAAGATTGACAGAGCTAAAGGTTAGTGTATTCTAGTTAGTGTAGTCTACTATTCCGAAGAAATATGTCTTGTGTCCTTCATTTGTTACCCACCCAACCGGTAAAAACCTTTCAGTGGTGGCCTTTACCCTTTTCCTTTAAGCGGTGGTCAGATTATTGGTACACCAAAGGAGAAAACGTTTAGTTCATCTTCAAATTATCCATTTTATATAATACACCTATGTAATTACAACTAGAAACAAAACAATTCATTCTATGAGCTTAATGCGGCCACTATATGGGCATAGTATTTGGATGTAATCAAAAAAAAGGTAACAAGAAAAAAAGAAAACAGGAAAGGCCGGATCGAAATAAAAAACCAATGCTTATCTATTTAACTACTTTACTGTTTTCCCGTTATCAAATCATTAGTTAAACCTCTGATCTTTCCTTTATTATTTACGAATATGACGATTTTAGAGCTTTCTCACAATTTCTTTTACGGCTATGCCGTACTTACGCATGTATCTCCCGATGTTTATCTTCCACTCATGGTACCCTAGTCGGAAGCAAAATCAATACTTAGCACGTTGATAAAGGGCAGGCTACATGTAATAAAATTTAGGCTTTAGCTATTCACTTCGCTGCCGCAGCAGCGAGGATTGACAACTAATATTGAAGACAAACCCCCTAAGACGCTGAAGGTGACGACAGACTTCTTGCAGGAAGGGATGGCCGTAAACACATCGGGCAAAGGTTGACGACAAGGCAGTCGCAGATGCCAATAACAGTCCTATTATGGGCGAGTTCTGCTGCCAGTAGCTTGGAGAATTGTGGACGGCCTTGCAGAATCTAAGATCTCCTCCGTAGGTTCTGGAGGAAATTTGTGGTAAAGATCAATTTTCCCTCAAATGTACTAATATACCCCTTTGCTTAGCCGAGCACTTTGTTTTGCAGCCAACTGCACTTATTTTATATCCAAATACAGAGCCGATCGATATAGGTAATGCCACGAGAGCTTATAACATAAGGTTCGACAACGTGGTGGATCTCACAAAAAAAGTTTATCGCAAGTCAGATACTTCAGCACGCAGAAAGGTTTCAATGGCAAGTGAGGTACCAAGTGAGGGAACAAAGGTTCTTGCAAGCGTTGCAGCTGAATTAGCTCGTCCTTCATACGATTCTGACCTTGAGCTTAATTAGCTGAGACATTGAGTGGAAGCTATGCTTACATTGAGTACTTTTCATTTTGTACCAATTTTTTTTTAGCTTATAGCTGCACCCTCATAAAAAAATGTAATAGCTTTTAAAATTAAGCTTTCAATCTTGCTGCTTTGCTGATGCGAACTTCTTAAAATTCGTGTTTAAAGGAGGATATCGAATATATCACCTATATTTAATAACTCAATAGGGCTTCGGACTATTAAATGTTTAATTTTCGATCTCTGGAGTTGCAGTGCGGCGACAGACGCAGACGCTGGCTACCGATGTATAGAAAACTCAGCTCAGATAAAGACTCTGAGCGTGGGAGTTAACAGTGTGAGCTTTGATGTTGGGTATTGTTTACAAGTGTTGGATGCAAAACAAACATTAGCCAAACGGCATTTACATTTATATTAATCTGATATTAGCGGATCTGCTCCGAGCATACTCCCCCCGTTGGAAGAGTCATGCTTTCAACCAGACTACGATTCGACGGGCAGAACAGCTAATTCGGCAACGGCTCTCTTGATAAGACCCGTCGCTGTACGGATCATAGCGGCTCTGACGATGCCATCCTTCCCAGGTATAACTTCCTCGATACGACCAATCTGCCATTTTAGCGGTGAGCAGGTTGTCAAATTTCAGCAGAACGATACTGCCGGTCAAAATGTTGCAGACTCAGCTCGCCATTTGCCCCTCTCTTGCAAAAAGAACAAACTCTTTGTGCTCCACTTTCTCCAGACGACCGAGACGGTTGGCGTTGAGATGGGTGACATCTGATTCAAGACACTTGGTGAAGATGGACCCTTGAGAAAGTGTGCAGGCGTGAGGACATCGAGATTTTCTGGATCTTCTATAATTGGACAAAGTGGACGAGAATTAAGAATCGCAGATATCTCATAAGCAAGAGTGCGAAGTTCATCAGAGGTCAAAATGGATGGGCCGACGACTCTGTAAAAATTATATTTTGCTGCCCTAACAGCAGCCTCCCACAAACCCCCGAAATGAGGCGAAAGAGGTGGGACAAATTTCCATTGGATGGCATCAGCAAGACAGGATTTAGTTACAGCAGATATGTAAGAATCGCTTAAGAACAAATCCTTGAGCTCAGCCTGTTAATTTTTTGCACCAACAAAATTTGTGCCGTTGTCGGTCCATATGGTATGCGGCTTGCCTCTCAAGCTGATGAATCGTCTCAAAGCTGCGATGAACGACGAGGTTGACAAGTCCTGAACGACCTCCAAATGGGTAGCTTTAGTCGAGAAACACACAAACACCGAGATGTAGCATTTGTGAGGCAGCTTATTACGAGCTTCGACTTTGTGATAAAATGGACCGCAAAAATCAATGCCCTTGGTGTGAATCTGGGTTCGGCTGAACGCGATCTGCTGGTAGTCCTCCTATTACATGCTCGAATTTCGTTGGCTTCATCCGAAAACACCTGACGCATTTGCTAACGCAGACGCTGGCAACAAATTGACGACCTCCAGCTGGCCAGTATTTTTGTCGCAATGAAGCAAGAAGAACTTGCAATCCAGCATGCAAGAATTTTTGATGATACCAGCTGATAATGCTTTTGGAGACTGGATGGTTCTTCGGAATCAATATGGGATGCTTTGCATCATAGTCCAAACTCGAGTTTTGAAGCCTCCCATCAACACGAAGCAGCCCGTCGGAGCCAATCTCTGTCTTGAGAGAAGTCAATTTGCTTTTTGGAGGACGCGGCTTATTGGCGGTGAGTGCATCGATTCCACTTGGCGAATGCATTTGCTGAATGCTCCTAAGAAAAAGCATGGGCACACATGATGATATCCTGTACAGTCAGCGCTCCTCCTACTCGAGAACAGGCTTTGTCCCGAAGGGATACAAATCGATGTATATAAGCGAATACACGTTGAAGCTTTTGAAAGGAATTTTGGTACTTGATGTCGATTGAGAAATCCTGACGAATTGATCCAAGTAACTTTGTATGACGGCGCTCTGGAAGCTCCTTTAGTGTTTGCACCTGAGCAGGCCATCCAGAAGAGCACATACTCAGATCCAACAACTCCATCGGAGTACAGCCTCTAGATGCCACATCCGCAGGATTCAGGTGAGTTGGAACATGACTCAACGTCATGTCATTTGTCATGTCCTGGATTTGCGCAAAAAAAATTAAAGTTTGATGGTGCTTCACGTATCCAGGACAACACAATCGTTGAGTCGGACCAACAGAAAAAATCACAAGGAAATGAAATGCTCTCTTTGACGCTAGAGACCAACTCAGCCAGTAATAATGCTGTAGACAGCTAAAATTTGGGAATGGTCAACGTTTTTAAGGGTGCCACTTTCGACTTAGAGCAAAGTAGTTGCGATGAAACCAATACTTCGCTTTCCGTTTTCAGATATATGCATGCTCCATAAGCTGACATGTTGGCATCACAAAACGTATGCAGCTGAAAAGAGGCATTCGGCAACAATACAAAACGAGGAAATTTATAATTTTGGACCATGGTTAATTGAGATGTCATCAACCATTCCAACGATAACACAGTTCGACAAAATCAAACTTTCGGAAAAACCCGGTATGAGACCCTTAAATTCTGACAGAAGGCGCTTCTGTAAGCATCGCCTCATTCCCAGTTTCTCAGCTGTACCCTAGGATCGCGTTCTACTAGCAACACCCAGTGACAACAATTTTGACTTAGCAGTCAATGGTACAAGATACAAATCTACAAAATTCAGCAAACACAGACAGGGTCATTGGGAACGTAATATCAAAAAATCGCGTTATTCGTACAATTGGTTAAGATACTTCCAGAAGGGGTCAAACCTAAATTCTTGCATATTTTCAAAAGCGCACGGTAGAGTTGTGTAATAGAGAGTAATTTGGCTTGTGATACCCAAAATGGTCAATCTTGTTCTAAGGCAGTTGCTTGTACAAAAATAAAAATTGCCCGCCAATCAAGGCTATATTGGAGAAACTGAAATCGCAGCTTGGTCTATTTTTGGATCTACTTTATGACTTACATGGAGATGTTCGTGGGTGGCATGCGAGTACCATCTTTTAGGGACGTGCACTAGCCCATTGTGCCATCATAAATTTAGTTTTTAGTCAAAATCTACCGTGCGGTTTAAAGATATTTAAGAATTTGTGTTTGACATCTTCTGGAGGTGCCTTAACGAGTTGTACGATAAATGCGTTTTTTTGATATTACATTCCTAGTGACCCTGTCTGTGTTTTGCTGAATATTGTAGATTTTTGTTCTGAACCATTAATAACTAAGTTAAAATTGTTGTCGCTTTGTGTTGCTACTGCAAAAGTACCCATAAAACGCGAACCTAGGGTACAGATGAAAAACTGGGTATGAGGAGATGCCGTCTATCAGAATTTAAGGGTCTCACTCCGGGTTTTTTTTTAGTGTCGTACTGTGTAATGAATCTGGTAAAGCTTCATCCCATTTTAGACCTTCCTTCCATAAGGTTTGCATAAATATCTTGGCTTTACAAAGAATGGGCGCTATTAAGCCAAGTGGGTCATAAAATCTTGCAATTGTGGACAAGACGATACGTTTGTAGGTTGGCCATTCGGTAATATTTGAGAGAAATTGAACAGCAGACTATCCGAACTAGGATCCCATATCAGGCCCAAGGCTTTGGGAGCAGCGAACGTCCTTCAAGATTTGCAAGAGGCATTCGAGGCGCAGAAACACAAGCTGCAGGCAGACGCAGCGGAGTAAGGCGTCGAGTGGTTTTTTATTCCACCGAGGACGCCCCATTTCGTAGGGCTGTGGGAGGCAGCCGTGAAGGCCGCCAAGAATCGATTGGTGCGAGGAGTTGGCAACGCTTGACTGACTCAATTCGCGCCCCTTGGTGTCTCCAGGCAACGACGGAGAAGCGCTGACTCCAGGCCACCTATTGATAGGGCAGCGTCTTCGTTCGCTGCCGCACGAATCCGCGCTAGGAGGAGTCAACAGCAACGGGAGCTTCGCGTACTTGAAGCGGTCGCGCATGGCTGACCTGGTCCAGGGACTACCTGGTCAGCTTGCAGCAACGCACGCAATGGGCCCAGAACGCTCCCAATCTAGAGGTTGGCAGTCTCGTCCTTATTCACGAGGACAACATACCGCCTCAAAAATGGACTACGGGTCGCGTGGTGGCTTCAAACGTTGGAACCGACGGTAAAGTGCGAGTAGCTGAAGTTCGCACATCATCGGGCGTGCTCAAACGGCCAATTCATAAGCTAGCCGTACTACCAGTGGTTAAAGCCCCATAGAGCTTGAACGGGGCCGGAATGATGGAGCAGATACTTAGATATTAAGATAGAATACATGATGTTTGTTTACAAGTAGATAATAAGCAATAGTGTAGAAACTAAATTAAGAGAAGCTTGCAGCATCTCTCTATTTGTCTATTTTTATCTCGCTCTTATCGTGTGCTTGGCGCTGGTATAAAGCGAGCGACAAAGAATTGTTTGCTTAGGCCACTACTGTGGTCAACGTTTTGCTTGTAAATTAGTTGCGATTGCGTACTGGCAGCAGCCAGACATTAAATCTTGAAACCGACATCAAACTGTTTTTGTTTTGTGCAAGGCAGCCATCAAGCCAACTGGATCGGCGCTCATTAATTTGTAATCTTATTTCGTGAAAACCCTCACGGAATTTTCAAGGGGATTAGAGTAAACGACCTCCGACGCGCACCAAATTCAAAGTGCGTCCTCTCTATGATTCTGGGCAAATGAATGGCGAAAGCTTCTGATAAGAAGTTTGCATTGGTAATGACTTGCGCAAACGTTGTATTTCTAAATCTGACAGAATATTTAAAATCAGCAACTGACAGTAAATCGTCAACATAAAATTCTCTAGCCAGAGCTCGAAAGGGGTTATGATGTGACGTCGCATACAATTCGCTAAGATATTTTAGACACCGAATTGCTAAAAAAAAAGGTGCAGAAGCCGTTCCATATGTAACGGTATTTAAGCAATACGTTTGGACCATATCCGAAGGGTTTTCTCTCCACAAAATCAATTGATATTTTTGCTGGGCATCGTCAATTTATACTTGACGGTAAATTTTTGTAATGTCAACTGTTGAGCAAATTTATTACAACGAAACCAGAGGAGTATGGAGTACAAAGACGGTTGTATAGTAGGACCCACCATTAATACATCATTTAGTGACAACTGTGTCGACGTTTTGCACGATGCGTCGAACACTACACGCAACTGTGTTGATGTGCTCTGTGGCCTTAACACGCATTGATGAGGTACACTATAATGCGGTTCTCTCGGTTTATTACTATCGAACAGTGAAAAGACCAAACGAAATTTATTCTTTCATGAAAGCTGTATACATTTTACAAACGCTAGGCTGTTTAGCAAGCCTTCGCTCCAAAGCCAAGTACCTTCTCTGTGCTGTATCGTACGATCATCCGAGACATTGAGGGTTTGATTAAATGGTAGAACAACACCAAATCGACCCGAGAGTAGTCGTACAACATTGTTTTTAAATGACTTCTCACAGAGCATCTGTTCTGGGGTTAGCATTTTAGGGAGGAGCTCTTCTTTTCGAATTTTTATAGCGTCATGACACAACCCATCCGAACACAGAATTTTTCTGAGTTTATGATCCATCGCAACTTTTTACTTGTCCAACCTTCAAGAGATCAAAAAAGAGCTCTGGTCCAATAAGCAGATCACCCTTTTGAGGTTTGAAGAAAGATGGATCAGCTAAAACCATATCATTTGAAATCTTCCACTCCTTAGTAAAAATGGTTTCATTATTAATTAAATTAATTTGTGACCCCGAATCCAATAGTGCTCTTGATAAGTGGTAATTTCCAGATTGATTCATAACCTTTATTAAAGCAGTGGCTAGAATTACCTGATCAAACTCGACTGATTTAGAAGCATTGTTGACGAATGCCACCGATGCTGATGATGACGGTTGTTTTGATACGGTTGCTGATGGCTGTTGTGCCACGCTTGTTTGCGATCCAGCAACTACATATTTATGTAACAGACTGTGATGCGGCTTTGAGCATACCCTGCAGTGTGAGGATGTACAGCAGCAGCAGCAACAATAACAAATAATATTTTGGACACAGGATCGATCGATTTAAACTTCGCTTCACAACTAACTTTATTGCCCTTCATGGGCGAATATTTAAGTCATTATCTAACATGAGGCTGAATTGGACGACAGAGGTAGAGAGAACAAGAGAGAGAGGGAAACTTATCTATACATAACATTACAAAGAGAAAGATGCGCATGCAAGTGCGAATTAATGAAATATTAAATCTAACATAAGCTGCACCAAATGATGCCTGAAATGGCTTAAAATAAAGCGAGATTTTAAACAGCTATATTAAAGCACTTTTTATTTTTTATTAAGTTGAACGAGTGTTCAAAAGGCAAACAATTTGGGACTAAAACCTTCGAATTGTAAGTCGAATGCAAATCGTTCGAATACAAGAACAGCCAATGCAAAATCGTTCGATTTTATTTTCATTTGATATTGAATAATTATGTGAAGCACGGAACAGGCCTAATAGAGATAATGAAGGAAAAAAAAAAAATTAGGCTTACAAATACAAAGAGGAACCAAAAATTAAAAATTAACAAGAAAGAAAGTCGGTCAAGCCCGACTATAACACACTCTGTACCAGTGAAATTATACGCTCAGCATAAATTTAGATGTTGCAGTAGCAGCTGAAAGCAGCGCTGCTATTGCGCTGCAGCAGCGAATAGTCTTTTGATCATAACTCGACAACCGATCATCCGATCTTCACCATTTCTTTGGCGAATCGATAAGCTATCCTGATTACTAAATGTGTCCAGAAGGAACAAACCATCTATCTTTAAAACTGTGGGAGATTGCGGGGGCGTTAGAGGGCGTGGCCAAAATTGAAAATAGACTTGATCTGCCTGCAGACATAAGAAGCATATGTCCCATACAAGTCAAACCTCTGTCTCTTACTATCTCTGAGATCTGTGCGTTCATACGGACAGACAGACGGACATGGCTATATCGACTCGGCTGTTGATGCTGGTCAAGAATATATATACTTTATAGGGTCGGAGATGCTTCCTTCTGGCTGTTACATACTTTTGCACAAGCTTATAATACTGTATGGTATGGGAGCTATATGGTTTAGTCATTCGATTGGGACAAAATATTGTAGAATTGGGTGAAAGCATGTAAAACAAACAAATAAAGGTCGGTTCCATCGTGGAACTTGATTAGCTTCTCCTTATCACATTCCGGTTCTCCATCAAGGACGCTTGGCTCGTTAGAGCACCACTTGCGGATAGGGAAGTGAGCTCTAAGCAGTAATTCCTTTACTTGGCACCTTATCTCCTTCACTTCCTCGATTGAATCGCCGCCAGACAAGAGATCGTCCACATAGAAGTCTCTACGTACTATTTTGGCACCTATTGGGAAAGATTCCTCTTCGTCATATAACAGTTGGTGCATGGCACGAATTGCCAAAAAAGCAGCGACCTTCGTTCCATAGGTTACTGTATCCAGCTTGTAAGCCTTGATATCGTCTGTGGGATTCTCACGCCAGAGAATGCACTGTACGCACCGGTACATTTTGCAAATGTCTCCACAAAGCGCAATCCTGAAGAATCGAAAGCGAAGTAGGGTGTTGAAAATCTTCGGTTGAATGGTTGGCCCTGCTAACAACAAATCGTTAAGAGATCGCCCAGATGTGGTTTTGGCCGAACTGTCATCCACAACTTGAAGTTTGGTACTGGTGCTGCCAAGCTTTTTGACGCAATGCTGCGGTAGAAAATATTGGGGCGAATCTATGTGTTTTGCAGCTAGCAAATATTCGAAATATTCTTGAAGAAATGCGCCTGAGCCTTGAGATCCGGATTCTTCGCAAAATTTAGCCTCCAAACTCTTCAGCCGACGAAGAGCGATGCAATAAGAATCTCCAAGAGCCTCAAATACAGTGCTGGCTGGTAGACGAACCGAATATCGACCGTTTTCCAAGCGAGAATAGTTTTTCTGGAACAAGTGTTCGCAAAGCGCATCCTCTGGTGAGACTGCAGGTTCAGAAGAAGAGCAGTTCTCGATCTCCCAACAACGGTTCATTATCTCAGCCAAACAATCAACAACAATCTGCACGTGAGGCGACCTGACAATGGCAGCCAAAGTAGAGTGCTTGAGTGGCTCTTTTGCAAACCCTCCAGATACGATCCAACCAAGCTTGGTGTTCTGAAGTGTTGGCAAACTGTGAACCAACTGAATTGGCCCAACGCAAATCAGGTCGAAAAAGGTCTAACGCCAATTAAAAGATTGATGCGCTGAGATTTATTTATAAGTGGGTCAGCGAGATCTATATTACGAGGTATATTCCACCCTGTGGCAATTATATCAAAATGTGGCCGATAGTCGGTGATGGTTTGGGTGACAACAGCAGTGAAAGAAGTGGGCCACAACATCAACCGCTTTGTCGGAGTCCAAAATTGATTTTTCAATGCCAGAAATCGAAATATGGGACTGTCGGGTCTTAAGATGCAGTTGATTAGCAAGACGAGTAGTGATAAAGTTTAATTATGATGCTGAGTCTAATATAGCGCTGCATGGAATGAGTGTGCCAACGCGGTTTTTAACAAAATGTTGTGAGTAGCAAGCAACACGGTGGTATTAAGCATATAATTTTGGATAGGTGGAGGAATTGGTAATGAATATGAACATGAAACTAATGAAGATGATGGTGGATTTTGTGTATTTGATGATGAAGATGATTGTGATGATGAGGATGCGCTCGATGTCATGTGAAGCAATGAATGGTGAATCATTTGGCAATGTCTACAGTGACTTGACTTGCATTGCTGCAAACCGTGGCCCTTCAGTTTCATTTTCATTTTCTTCGCCTCCTTGTAGCGCAAATTGGGGCTCAAGTTCAGAAACCGAGAACATTTGGTTAAATAATGGTCTCTTCCATCACAAAAAACACAAAGAGGACTATTAGTGTTCGTCGATGAGGCAATAAGAGCATTTTGGTTAAGTCTGTAAGTTTTTTCCCACCAGTAAACTTTGTGTTAGTGCTACCATAGCGCTTTCCAAGTGTTCATCATCCTGCATCGCTATTCCAAAAACAAAGCAAGTGAGTTCCAGGTTGACAGCTTATTTATTGGCAAATCCTCCTCCCATTTTTCTCGAGTCTTTTGGTCCAGTTTGTGGAGACAATGTGGATCAGAAGTCCATCCAGGGTTCGGATTGCACGTAGATGTGAGTTCATCTTGTCGCTCAGCTCCCGAAGACTCTTTGCAGATCCCATCTCGACACCTATTAAACCAAATGTCGCCGTTTCGTTGGAAGTTGATGCTCCTTGAAAATGGTTGGCAATCACCGTTAATTTGGCCTTACTCAGCTTCGCTTGATGTGCTGTCAATTCTCGTGACAGTTTGGCATTGATTTCGAGATACGCGCTCGCGAAATTAGTGTGCGCGTCGCCGGCAAGCTCCATCAGGTCAAGCTTTCCCAAGCTGGTCTGTGCGGCACTAAAATCTGCTTTCAATCCTTTTATAAATTCAGCGCGTGCGAGCAAATCAGCCTTGTCAAAGCGAACTAGTGCATCAGGAGATAAAAAATCATGCAATGCAAATGCTTGACCCATGAGGGATTGCGCTTTGGCTCTATAAAATTCAGTGTCACTCGGGGCCATTGGTAAAACATTTGGATCGTCACGATCATCCACCATTTTGGCTAATTTAAAAGAAAATGTTCACGCCACGTACAAATTTTCTTTAAATGCTTTTCGTTTCACACTATGTTTTTAAAAACGGCACTTTGTTGTATGTATTTATGTACGCTTGAATGTTGGGGCGATTAATTAAATGTACTCGATGTATAAATGTATGCAATTTTCCGCACAGCAATTCATTGTTTTTTGTTCGTCCACCAAAAACTGCACGCACTCGATTCCTCTGTTTGTTGTTATTTTTTCTACAAATGTACGCGACTCCACAATTGTAAGTATGTGTAAGTGTTTGGCACCAACTTGTGCACAAACAGCAGCAAACCGGAGAGTTAATTGTTTCAACGATATGAAAAGAATTGAACCGACTTGCACAACGCCAAGATCACAAATAACGTTCGAGGGTCACCAAATGTTTAAAGAAGGATATCGAATTTATCACCTATATTTAATAACACAAAAGGGCTTCGGATTATTAAATGTTTATTTCTCGATCTCTGGAGTTGCAGTGCGGCGCCAGACGCAGACGCTGGCTACCGCTGCTAAGGCAGCTTAGCTCAGATAAAAGCTCTGAGCGTGGGAGTTAACAGTGTGAGCTTTGATGTTGGGTATTGTTTACAAGTGTTCTGCTCCGTACAATTCGTTTAAGTGGAAATTTACCAATCAAATCCAAGACATTTGTAGTAAACCTTAGGGCTTTTGCGCGAAAAAACGTTCCGCAGGAATCAAGTCAACGTCTTTAATCCGGATTTTCGAGGAATAGTTAGAGAAATACTCATCCTAGTGGGGTCAAATATTCCCGAGACCCCACTGCAATACGCAACTTTTGTGCAAACATCAAAAAGGCGCAGAAGCCGTTCCATATGTAACAGTATTTAAACAATACGTTTGGACCATATCCGAAGGGTTTTCTCTCCACAAAATCAATTGATATTTTTGCTGGGCATCGTCAATTTATACTTGACAGTAAATTTTTGTAATGTCAACGGTTGAGCAAATTTATTACAACGAAACCAGAGGAGTATGGAGTACAAAGACGGTTGTATAGTAGGACCCACCATTAATACATCATTTAGTGACAACTGTGTCGAAGTTTTGCACGATGCGTCGAACACTACACGCAACTGTGTTGATGTGCTCTGTGGCCTTAACACGCATTGATGAGGTACACTATAATGCGGTTCTCTCGGTTTATTACTATCGAACAGTGAAAAGACCCAACGAAATGTTATAATCCTTTGAGATTACCAGCTGACAACCAGCTGTAACGAAAGAAGTGCTTGTTATGGTATGCAAGTGCGTGAGTAAAGGTACATATACAGTTTAATCACTAGCATTTGTTGCTTCAGTAAGCGTTGGGTTGGGTAATCTACAAAGTATCGAGAGTGAGCGCTTATATATGCCAGATGCCGTTATAAGCGTTACTACTCGAACGAGGTTATCTGTTCCAGGATGAAGTTCGATGACACGTCCTAATTTCCATTCGGTAGGGGAGACGCGGTCATCCTTGATAATAACAATGTCATTGAGCTGTAAGTTGTTCTCCTCAGCTTCCCCGCCATTTAGGACGCGATTGCAGGTGTGAAAGCCAGTCTGCGCTCCAGCGATGCCAAAATTGTCGTGTTATTTTCTGTCCTTCTAGAAATTGAGTATTTAGAGCGATGTCCATAGATGTGGGATCAGGAAGAGAAATCATAGAGTCTCCAATGAGAAAATGGGCAGGAGTTAAAGGGGAGAGATCATCCGGATCGGCAGTCAAAGGACATAGCGGTAGAGAATTTAGACACGCTTCGACTTGAGCAAGTACGGTTGACAGTTGCTCATACGTCATGCATACACCTTTAAAGGTGCGGTAGAGATGCGTTTTAACAGCCTTCACGTTGGCTTCCCATAATCCTCCAAAATTTGGGCTATGTGGTGGATTGAAGTGCCATTGTATATTTCGGGCTATCAGCTCTGGGACCACAGTGTTAGACAAATTTTGCAGAAAATCGTTTTGCCAAAGTTGAAGAGATTTATCTGCGCCAACGAAATTTGTCCCACAGTCGCTGTACATATGTTTGCAGAATCCACGGCGACCAATAAAGCGCTGAGGGCACAAAGGAAATGTTGTGTAGAGAGTCCCTTAACTGCCTCCAGGTGTATGGCTTTAGTTGCTAGGCAGATAAAAACAGCTATGTAAGCCTTTGTAAATGATGCTTTGATTTCGATGGCACCGGTGAAATCCACTCCTGTGGCTTCGAAAGCGCGTTTTGGTAGATTGACACGACGAACTGGAAGGTCTCCCATCAGTTGGGAGGATGATTTTGGACGATATTTGAAACATCGGACACATTGGCGAAGAAGTTTTTTGACAGCTTGCTTTCTATTGATGATCCAAAATGTTAGACAAATTTTGCAGAAAATCGTTTTGCCAAAGTTGAAGAGATTTATCTGCGCCAACGAAATTTGTCCCACAGTCGCTGTACATATGTTTGCAGAATCCACTGGCGACCAATAAAGCGCTGAGGGCCCAAAGGAAATGTTGTGTAGAGAGTCCCTTAACTGCCTCCAGGTGTATGGCTTTAGTTGCTAGGCAGATAAAAACAGCTATGTAAGCCTTGTAAGTGATGCTTTCGAGTTCGATGGCACCGGTGAAATCCGCTCCTGTGGCTTCGAAAGCGCGTTTTGGTAGATTGACACGATGAACTGTGAAGGTCTCCCATCAGTTGGGAGGATGATTTTGGACGATATTTGAAACATCGGACACATTGGCGAAGAAGATTTTTGACAGCTTGCTTTCTATTGATGATCCAAAATGTTTGTCTAACAGTCGCTAGGGTGAGTTCGGTGCCTCCATGTAACGTGCTGAGATGAGCGTTTCGAATGACGAAATCCGTAAAGTGATGAGATTTGGGTAAAATGATGGGAGTCCGCCGATTCGCTGAGATGTGTACAGCATTCCTCAGTCTGCCTCGTACTCGAAGAATTTCGTTTTCATCTAAACAGGGAGTGAGTTGACTGAGTGAAATCTTTTTAGATAAAGGTTTCTTTGTTTGCAATCTAGAAATTTCAAAGGCAAATGCTTCTTGTTGGACTATTCGAACAATCTTAGCCAACTGCATTCTGAAATTCCTTAACTAGAATAGGACCAGAATGGGATGTGATGAACGGGTCAGTTGTGATGCAACTATGTGTAGCTACTGGTGTGGAACTTTGCTCGTCTATTGTGCCTTCCAAGCTAGGATGGCTCAAGTTGTGTTTGGCCATTGACTTTCGGGTTGTTGTAGCCAAGATGGACTAAACCACCACAGATCATGAGCTGTTAATTGTTGCGGGCTAAGACCACGAGTAGCGCAATCTGCCGGGTTGTCCGCTTTTGGCACATGTCGCCATTGTGATGGAGTGCAGTGCTCTAGAATTTTCCCAATCCGGTTTGAGACAAATGTTTTCCAGCGATTTGGGTCGCCACTAATCCAGAATAAGACTATCATAGCATCAGACCAATAGTGAACAGTAACCGTTTGATTTGGAATTCGCAGCTGTTTTGACAAATCCACTTTGCCAATTTTGTGGCTAGTACTGCGCCAGAAAGTTCCACTCTAGGGATCGTCAGTGGCTTGATGGGTGTGACTCGACTCCGGCTTGTCAGTAGATGGGTGTGCACGTTACCGTCCTTGCACTGAGCTCTCAGATAAGCACAAGCCGCATATGCCAGTGAGGATCCGTCACAGAATATGTGTAATTGAAGTGAGTCAAGATCTGTGGGGTCGAATCCTAGCCATCTTTGGATATGAAGGTTCTCGATTGCTGGAAGGGAATCGATAAATTCTTGCCATCGGATTTGAATAGGTTGTGGCAGCAAATCGTCCCATTCCAAGGTGGAATAATGGTTATCAGCACGTTGTATTCGTAGGCTCCATACCTCCTTTAGTATCACTTTAGCTGCGATAATGACTGGAACTATGAATCCCAAGGGGTCGTAGAGACGGGCCACTGTGGAAAGGAGAGATCTTTTAGTGAAGATATTGTTAATTTTTAATTTTATTTTGAATCCAAAAAAGTCTCGATTTGGATGCCAATACAAGCCAAGGGTCTTAATCGAATCCTTGTTGTCGATTTCCAGAATGCTTGTATTCGACATGTGTTCAGGCGGGATGGTACTTAGGAGAGCTGGGTGATTCGCTGCCCATTTCCTCAACTCCATGCCTGCTGACTGCAATGCTGCGATGAGTTGATCTCGAATTTGCATGGCTCCGTCAATAGTTTCATGTCCACTCTGGACATCGTCGACATAAATCTCGTTGCGTAGCACGTTTTCAGCTAATGGATATCGATCATGTTCGTCTTCTGCTAGCTGATGCACGATGCGGATCGCCGTATAAGGAGCTGATGCTGTTCCGAAGGTAACCGTGTTTAGGTAATATACTTAAATTTGATCTTGTGCGTCGCGCCACATGATTCGTTGGTTCTGAGCATCTTCAAGATGCATGTCGATGCATCGGTAAATTTTCTAGATGTCCGCCGCAAATACATATTGATGTAGTCGCCAATTAAGAATGACGCCTCCGAGGTCATTCTGTAATGCTGGGCCAATACATAAGATGTCGTTAAGAGACTTGCCATTGGATGTTTTGCATGAGGCATCATATACCACGCGCACTCTGGTGGTAACGCTGTCCTCCTTTACTACTGCGTGATGGGGCAGAGTACACGAGGAGAAAGCGACTTGTCCATTTTCATCCGTTAGGCGATGTTGGGCTTCTGAGCTCTTGACTTCTGAAATCTGGCCAAGGTCGAAATACTCCTTGATGACGGATGCATATTGGTTTTGCATCTCAGGTTGTTTCTGCAATTTTCTCTCTAAAAGGTGAAAGCGATTTAAAGCTGTTTGTCGTGATTTCCCTAGAACTTGTGTTTTATCAAAGGCGGTCTTCAACGGTAAGCGGACCATGTATTTGCCATTGGGTTGGCGTTCATGCGTGCGTTGAAAATGGTCTTCACACCACTGCTCCTCTGCTGTATTCTGCCGGTTCGTGCTGATTCGATCCAGCTCGAACAATTTATGGACCAGGGTGTCTAGATTCGTTTGATGGCATCGGATTGACACCACATGTGTGTGAGAGGCCTTTAATTGGCCGAAAACGATCCAGCCCAGTTGCGTGAGTAGAGCAATCGGCTGGTGTGGAGTTCCTTTCCGAATTTCGTGTAGCATTAGATGTTGGATTACGTCTACGCCCAGTAACAGATCTATACGGTTGGATCGCGTAAAGGTGGAATCTGCTAGTTGAAGTCCATGCAGATGCTGACATCCTTCTATATTGAGATTTGTCCGTGGTAGGTGCGAGATTTATGACCGAAGGATAAATGCAGTATCTACGAAGATATTAAATTGTGAATCTGTACAGGAAGACAATGAGAATTCGGTACGGGATTTGCATTTATTGTTAGAGTCCCCACTCCTGTGAATTCTGCTAAGACTCGATGACGCTTAAGCCCAATAATTTGGACAACATGTTCGGTGATGAGATTTCCTTCGGATCCATGATCTATAAGTGCTCGAACCACAGCGGATTGACCAGTTGCGGGATTGTTCAGCTTAACCAAAGCAGTTGCGAGTATCATATTACGAGGAGTGAGTTGAGATGCAACCGCCGTGACGAGTTGCGTTGTATTGGCTCCAATCGACGAGTCGGTAGCTGCAGACGATGAAGGCGCAATTGGTGAACTAAAATTAGAATTAGTACTTGGGTGAGATTGCAGAGTAGGAAAGTGCAAGAGGGTGTGATGACGCTGCCCACATTGCGAGCAATTCCTACTGCTAGTACACCGAGACTGCGAATGTGAAGGGCTGAGACAGTTAAGACATGCCTTTGTGCGATCAGCAATGAGTTTTCGTGCAAAGCAATCTTTGGAGAGGAAGTCAGGACAACGCCTCAAAATGTGGTCGTTACTGCAGTTTGCACAACGAATGGGGCCACCAGATCCAGCGGTAGTGTGGAAGCTGCTGCCCTTGTACATACAGTTGCCTGATTGTTTGCCAGGATGAGGTTGCCATTGAGCTGAAGGCTGCGGAGCGGATTGCCGCGATGTTGATGAGGTTTGGTAGGTCGTCCGGTTTTTAATGATATCGATGCTAACCAGACGATTGTTAAGGAAGTTTTCCAAAGTTGGGAACGTTGGGATCTCCACAGAACTGCCCAAGCAGTGCTCCCAAGCTTGGAGCGTTGTAGTCGGCATCTTGGTGACTAGGTGATGTACAATCCAGTGGTCACAAGTGCTGATGTTGATCTTGAGTCGTTTAAATTCGTTAATACAAACGTTGGCCGCATTGAGCATGCGCTTGATGTCCAATGAATTCTCCTTGGTAATCATAGGCAGATTGTACAATGCATTCATGTGATGGATAAACTGCAGTCGTGGATTGTTGTACCGCTTGACGATAAGTTGCCAAGCCGTTTTGTAGTTGATCTCAGTTAAGTCCATTTGATGTACATCTTGATCGAGACTAGTCGGTAGAGCTTGTTTCAAGAAGTGGAATTTTTGAACACTTAAAATAGCAGAATTCTCATGGATAAGTTGCACAAACACATCATAAAAGGCTGGCCAATCTGTAAACTTGCCAGAAAAATAGGTACAGGCACCTTTGGTAGTTGTACGGAAGACCCTACTGGTGCAGGTATCGCTGTCGATTTATGACTTTGACCACCATCATGAGCAAAAGATTCATTTGTAGCAGGCGGGAAGGCGGTATCATGTGCTTCTAACACCGCGCAGTAGACTGTGATGTAGTCTTCCTCAAACTTATTTGCCAAGCCGCTTGCAAAATATGTGTGCGAATGTGAACATTGGGTTGCGATTAATTGTTGATGGTTGCTGTTGAATTGTTTTGATAACTCTTCCAATTTATTTAACCGCACTTGAAACTATTGTTTTGTTTTTCGGGCTGGGCTATCTATCTTAAAATTGCTATGTATGTGTATTGCTATGTGAAGTACCTTAAGACAGTGGAATCAAAACTGCCGACGTCAACGCCCATCTGCTCGATGGAAGATATTGAGAAGTCCGTGAAGACGCTCACTGTCAATCTCATCGAAGCATAAAAACCCTCGTGTGGGCTCACACTTACAAAAAGGAGAACCACACCCCCCTGGTGCACCCCAGAACTGAAAGAGCAGAGAAAGTTCGTCCAGGAATGCTTCAAACTCGCCAAACAAGCGGATGAAGTGATCATCTGGGAGGAGTACAAGATAAGACTTCGCTTATTCAAAAAAGAAGTAAGGAAGGCAAAGCAATACTCATGGAGAACCTTCTGCTCCAGCATAGAGAAGGTCTCGGAAGCAGCCAGACTCAGGAAGCTGCTTTCAAAGCAGCCACCTATGCAGAGTCAACTAAAAACAGACGAAGGTCACTGGACAGAAAGCAGCAAGGATGCTGCTTCTCGATGCGCACTTCCCGGGCTGCACTATAGTCACCGAGCCAGATACTGATCCTGGAGGACAGCACGTGTTGTGTTCCTACCCAAAGCAGGGAAATGCAGTCACATGCAGCCAAAAGACTACAGGCCCATTAGCCTCACTTCATTCCTGCTTAAAACAATGGAAAAATTACTTGATCTCCACATAAGAGAAGGCATGAACCTGACCTTGGAAAACAACCAACACGCATATACGAAAGGGAAATCGGTGGAAACAGCGCTACACTCTCTAGTAGCCACCATCGAGAAAGCAATGTACCATAAAGAGTATGCCTTGGGAGCATTCCTTGACATATCTGGTGCATTCAACAACGTCTCCACGGAGGCGATAATGCGCAGCCTAAGAGCTGTATCAATACATAAGGCTTTGGACTTGTGGAGATACAACCTGCTGAGCTGCAGAAGAGTACAAGCCGAGTGGGGTACCACAACCATGACGAAGGAGGCACACGGCGGCACGCCTCAAGGTGGAGTACTGTCACCCCTTCTATGGAACCTTGTGGTTAACGAACTGCTAACAAAATTTCGCAGGAAAGCACCCAAGATAACTGCATATGCCGACGACATATGCATAATTATCATCGGAAAATGTCCATCGACTCTCAGCTCAATCATGGGCCACAGAAGCGGAGAATGCGGAGAAGACGGACCTCATTCTCTTTACCAAGAGATACAAGGTACCGCCATGGATTCCACCAAAGATAAATGGAATTACACTAACACCAAAGAATAACGTCAAATACCTCGGAGCAGTAATCGATAGTAAACTGTCATGGAAGGCGAATGTGGAAGAAAGAGTGAAGAAGGCTACCAACGCACTATATGCATCCCAAAAGATGCTGTGTAGCACTTGGGGCCTATCACCAAGTCTGATGCACTGGCTTTTCATTTCAGTAATACGACCGATACTGCTACACGGCATACTGGTATGGTGGCAGGCCACGAAGAAAACCACATACCTAAAGCTGATGGAGAAGACCCAGCGACAGGCAATGGTCTGTATTACGGGGGCGCTGAGGTCCACTCCAACCAAAGCATTAGAACACATCTTAGGTGTCAACCATCTGGACATCCAAGCATGCCTTCTGGCACAAAAGACCGCCCAACGTCTATGTGCGACAGGCACCATGGCGCTACAAAGCTATGGACACAGCATAGGTGGTAGAGAGATCAATAGTAGCACGGACTACATTATCCCAAAGATCAACCCAATATGCACATCTGCACTATTGGGACCAGAAGACTGGCGTACAGGACTGGCCCAAGAAGCAACGCACCTCTTAAAAGACGGCTCAAAGATGGACCTAGGAGTCGGAGCCGCCGTATACTGTGCAGAGCCAGAAATAAAGCTCTCATACAAACTGCCAAACCACTGCACCATATTCCAGGCGGAAGTCTTCGCAATAAGGAAAGCAGCGGAGTTGGCGGAAATTCACGCTCCATACAACCAAATAAATATCTACGTGGACAGCCAAGCGGCAATCAAGGCAATGCAAGGACACTCCATCAACTCCAGAAATGTCCTGGCGAGCAGGGAAGCGCTAGATTCCCTCAGCATCTCCAGAAAGGTGCAAATCTACTGGATTCCCAGCCACCGGGGGAAAACACCAGCGGATGCAGAATCTCTAAAATTATGTGCAAGACAAGAGACAAAAAACTTACGCACTATCTGCTACAGCTCCAGAGAAGAGACTGTAGACTGCTCATTGGCATACTAACGGGACACTACCTAGCAGCTGCTCATGCGATAAAGCTAGGCATAACAACAGAGGACACCTGCAGGAAATGTATGGAACCGTGAGTCGCAGAAACTCTAGAACACCTAATTTGCAGCTGCCCAGCAATTGCCACGACAAGATTACAAATTCTGCACACCCCACGGTTCTCTTCTTTGGAGGAAGCGGCCAAGAGACCCCCAAAACAGATATTGGCATTTGCCAAAACGACAAGAATCCTCCTGGACTTCTAAGACAAACGTACCCAAATAATCACCCGGCCTCATTAAGGACCCTAAGGTCTATGTGTGACCCCATCTGGGGTCAGCCGGAACTACCTACCTACCTATGTATTTGTTTTAACCAATCAATCATATCAATTTGAAGCGAGTAAATCTGGTCTGGTCATCGTCGTTTCCCATTTCGCTTGAGTGATTTTGAAATGTACTCAAACTTTACACTAACACACTCACAACAAACACTTACCGTTTAGCTCAACAGTTGTTGTTGTTGTCCCTTCGACGGCCAGGCAAGGTCGATGCAAGGTGATGAGCGTTGTAGTCGGGTGTCGTCTTAAATTTGTCAGCAAAGTTCCAGCGAAGACGTGCGAAGTGGAATCAAAGGATAGGCTGCAACTGCATATGAGCCGCAATGTTCCAACGAAGACGTGCGAGTAGCGGGAATGCGATAGGCAGTAACGGCGAGTTAACCGTTGTCTCTTCTGTGTGTGTGTGTAGCGAGTAGACAGCAAATTTTGTGATTGCAGTCCTCTTTGCTTTGCAGTTCTGGTTTAGGTGTATATTTATGTTGATTTGTAGGTTGGAAAAGACTCCACAAAGTTACAAACTTGACGAGAAGGTCCAATAGGCTATTGGATTGAGTTTGGAATATATTCAAGAAGTCTTGATTGAATTGTTCCCCCCATGGGCCACCAAAAATGTTGTGACAATCGCTATAGTGTAGCAACAGTCAATGATGAGCATGAATTGCTCGGGGGACTTTCAATTCAATTTGAACCAAGATCGACGAGATAGGACTTCACTTCAATATTGTTTATTCACAAACTTAGAAATAGTTTTAACCATGTGGGTTGGTAATTTAATTAATATGCAAAGTAAGGAAAAACGAATTAAACGCGACCAGAACGCAAGCTTCTTCTATGACTTCTTGTGGACGACTCTATTCATTTTAATGTGCGTAGGCAAGGCGAGCTTCTGGTGCTGATCAAAAGAGAGAGTTACAAAGAGAGGGAAAGAGAACGAGAGCACGAACACTCTGATGTTGTTGGGCTGCTTAACTATTAGGCTAGAAACGCCCGTACAGTATTCTTTCGTGAAAGCTGTATACATTTTATGAACACTAGGCTGTTTAGCAAGCCTTCGCTCCAAAGCCAAGTACCTTCTCTGTGCTGTATCGTACGATCATCCGAGACATTGAGGGTTTGATTAAATGGTAGAACAACACCAAATCGACCCGAGAGTAGTCGTACAACATTGTTTTTAAATGACTTCTCACAGAGCATCTGTTCTGGGGTTAGCATTTTAGGGAGGAGCTCTTCTTTTCGAATTTTTATAGCGTCCCAACACAACCCATCCGAACACAGAATTTTTCAGAGTTAATGATCCATCGCAACTTTTGGAATCGTCCACTCCTTAGTAAAAATGGTTTCATTATTAATTAAATTAATTTGTGACCCCGAATCTAATAGTGCTCTTGATTAGTGGTAATTTCCAGATTGATCCATAACCTTTATTAAAGCAGTGGATAGAATTACCTGATCAAACTCGACTGATTAAGAAGCATTGTTGACGAATGCCACCGATGCTGATGATGACGGTTGATTTGATACGGTTGCTGATGGCTGTTGTGCCACGCTTGTTTGCGATCCAGCAACTACATATTTAAGTAACAGACTGTGATGCGGCTTTGAGCATACCCTGCAGTGTGAGGATGTACAGCAGCAGCAGCAACAATAACAAATAATATTTTGGACACAGGATCGATCGATTCAAACTTCGCTTCACAACTAACTTTATTGCCCTTCATGGGCGAATATTTAAGTCATTATCTAACATGAGGCTGAATTGGACGACAGAGGTAGAGAGAACAAGAGAGAGAGGGAAACTTATCTATACATAACATTACAAAGAGAAAGATGCACATGCAAGTGCGAATTAATGAAATATTAAATCTAACATAAGCTGCACCAAATGATGCCTGAAATGGCTTAAAATAAAGCGAGATTTTAAACAGCTATATTAAAGCACTTTTTCTTTTTTATTAAGTTGAACGAGTGTTCAAAAGGCAAACAATTTGGGACTGAAACCTTCGAATTGTAAGTCGAATGCAAATCGTTCGAATACAAGAACAGCCAATGCAAAATCGTTCGATTTTATTTTCATTTGAAATTGAATAATTATGTGAAGCACGGAACAGGCCTAATAGAGATAATGAAGAAAAAAAAAAAATTTGGCTTACAAATACAAAGAGGAACCAAAAATTAAAAATTAACAAGAAAGAAAGTCGGTCAAGCCCGACTATAACATACTCTGTACCAGTGAAATTATACGCTCAGCATAAATTTAGATGTTGCAGTAGCAGCTGAAAGCAGCGCTGCTATTGCGCTGCAGCAGCGAATAGTCTTTTGATCATAACTCGACAACCGATCATCCGATCTTCACCATTTTTTTGGCGAATCGATAAGCTATCCTGATTACTAAATATGTCCAGAAGGAACAAACCATCTATCTTTAAAACTGTGGGAGATTGCGGGGGCGTTAGAGGGCGTGGCCAAAATTGAAAATAGACTTGATCTGCCTGCAGACATAAGAAGCATATGTCCCATACAAGTCAAACCTCTGTCTCTTACTATCTCTGAGATCTGTGCGTTCATACGGACAGACAGACGGATAGACGGACATGGCTATATCGACTCGGCTGTTGATGCTGGTCAAGAATATATATACTTTATAGGGTCGGAGATGCTTCCTTCTGGCTGTTACATACTTTTGCACAAGCTTATAATACTGTATGGTATGGGAGCTATATGGTTTAGTCATTCGATTGGGACAAAAAATTGTAGAATTGGGTGAAAGCATGTAAAACAAGCAAATAAAAAATTGCAGGATGCAATATATGCAATATGCAGGATGCCTTAAAGTTGTCCGATTTTCATCAAACTTGGCAAAACTATATAAAAGCATAAAAAACCTATGAATACAAAGCTTAGAAAAGAAAAAATAGGGGAAAGTTAACTTCAACTCTGCCGAAGTTTGTTTACCCTTGTAGCACGTTTTTCTCAATAAAACTACACCAAAAAAAATTTGTATCAATATCAATTTGATACGCGTAGTCTCAAATTGAGGTCGGTTCCATCGTGGAACTTGATTAGCTTCTCCTTATCACATTCCGGTTCTCCATCAAGGACGCTTGGCTCGTTAGAGCACCACTTGCGGATAGGGAAGTGAGCTCTTAGCAGTAATTCCTTTACTTCCTCGATTGAATCGCCGCCAGACAAGAGATCGTCCACATAGAAGTCTCTACGTACTATTTTGGCACCTATTGGGAAAGATTCCACTTCGTCATATATCAGTTGGTGCATGGCACGAATTGCTAAAAAAGCAGCGGCCTTCGTTCCATAGGTTACTGTATCCAGCTTGTAAGCCTTGATATCGTCTGTGGGATTCTCACGCCAGAGAATGCACTGTACGCACCGGTACATTTTGCAAATGTCTCCACAAAGCGCAATCCTGAAGAATCGAAAGCGAAGTAGGGTGTTGAAAATCTTCGGTTGAATGGTTGGCCCTGCTAACAACAAATCGTTAAGAGATCGCCCAGATGTGGTTTTGGCCGAACTGTCATCCACAACTTGAAGTTTGGTACTGGTGCTGTCAAGCTTTTTGACGCAATGATGCGGTAGAAAATATTGGGGCGAATATATGTGTTTAGCAGCTAGCAAATATTCGAAATATTCTTGAAGAAATGCGCAATACTGAGCCTCCAAACTCTTCAGCCGACGAAGAGCGATGCAATAAGAATCTCCAAGAGCCTCAAATACAGTGCTGGCTGGTAGACGAACCGAATATCGACCGTTTTCCAAGCGAGAATAGTTTTTCTGGAACAAGTGTTCGCAAAGCGCATCCTCTGGTGAGACTGCAGGTTCAGAAGAAGAGCAGTTCTCAATCTCCCAAAAACGGTTCATTATCTCAGCCAAACAATCAACATCAATCTGCACGTGAGGCGACCTGACAATAGCAGCCAAAGAAGAGTGCTTGAGTGGCTCTTTTGCAAACCCTCCAGATACGATCCAACCAAACTTGGTGTTCTGAAGTGTTGGCAAACTGTCAACCAACTGAATTTGCCCAATGCAAATCAGGTCGAAAAAGGTCTAACGCCAATTAAAAGATCGATGCGCTGAGATTTGTATATAAGTGGGTCAGCGAGATCTATATTACGAGGTATATTCCACCCTGTGGCAATTATATCAAAATGTGGCTGATAGTCGGTGATGGTTTGGGTGACAACAGCAGTGAAAGAAGTGGGCCTCAACATCAACCGCTTTGTCGGAGTCCAAAATTGATTTTTCAATGCCAGAAATCGAAATATGGGACTGTCGGGTCTTAAGAAGCAGTTAATTAGCAAGACGAGTAGTGATTAAGTTTAATTGTGATGCTGAGTCTAATATAGCGCGGCATGGAATGAGTGTGCCAACGCGGTTTTTTAACAAAATGTTGTCAAAAAATGGTCTCTTCCATCACAAAAAACACAAAGAGGACTATTAGTGTTCGTCGATGAGGCAATAAGAGCATTTTGGTTAAGTCTGTTCTAGTTTTTTTCCACCTGTTGTCTTTGTGTTAATGTTACCATAGCGCTTTCCAAGTGTTCATCATCCTGCATCGCTATTATAAAAACAAAGCAAGTGAGCTCCAGGTTGACAGCTTATTTGTTGGCAAATCCTCCTCCCGTTTTTCTCGAGTCTTTTGGTCCAGTTTGTGGGTACAATGTGGATCAGAAGTCCATCCAAGATCTCCTCGGGCTTCGCCAGGGTTCGAATTGCACGTAGATGTGAGTTCATCTTGTCGCTCAGCTCCCGAAGACTCTTTGCAGATCCCATCTCGACACCTATTAAACCAAATGTCGCCGTTTCGTTGGAAGTTTATGCTCCTTGAAAATGGTTGGCAATCACCGTTAATTTGGCCTTACTCAGCTTCGCTTGATGTGCTGCCAATTCTCGTGACAGTTTGGCATTGATTTCGAGATAAGCGCTCGCGAAATTAGTGTGCGCGTCGCCGGCAAGCTCCATCAGGTCAAGCTTTTCCAAGCTGGTCTGTGCGGCACTAAAATCTGCTTTCAAACCTTTTATAAATTAACCCGTGCGAGCAAATCAGCCTCGTCAAAGCGAACAAGTGCATCAGGAGATAAAAAATCATGCAATGCAAATGCTTGACGCATGAGGGATTGCGCTTTGGCTCTATAAAATTCAGTGTCACTCGGAGCTATTGGTAAAACATTTGGATCGTCACGATCATCCACCATTTTGGCTAATTTAAAAGAAAATGTTCACGCCACGTACAAATTTTCTTTAAATGCTTTTCGTTTCACACTAAAACGAGTCACCCTGATTGCGCACGCGCCAAACGCAACTTAAGGCAAAGCGAGCGATCGAAAACTAACGGAATGTTTTCCTTTTGATTTGTCTCTAACTGTTCATGACGGCCGTTGCTCTGTGGTTAGGTAACGAAAGGAAATTGCAAGGGCACTTGACAACAGCAGCAAATTTCGCCTATGTTTTTAAAAACGGCACTTTGTTGTATGTATTTATGTACGCTTGAATGTTGGGGCGATTAATTAAGTGTACTCGATGTACATATGTAAGCAATTTTCCGCACAGCAATTCATTGTTTTTTGTTCGTCCACCATAAACTGCACGCACTCGATTCCTCTGTTTGTTGTTATTTTTTCTACAAATGTACGCGACTGCACAATTGTAAGTATGTGTAAGTGTTTGGCACCAACTTGTGCACAAACAGCAGCAAACCGGAGAGTTAATTGTTTCAACGATATGTTTTCATTGACATGGCATATGACTAAATTTTAGAATCAAATTTACATAGTCCTACACGACGGGGGATACCATAAGAATACTAAATACACGAACCTTAGGTCTTTTGCGCGAAAATACGTTCCGCAGGAATCAAGTCAAAGTCTGAAATCCGGACTTTCCAGGAATAGTTATATATTCCCGCGACCCCACTTACTTTTACGATACGCAACTTTTGTGCATACATCAAAAAGCTTTACCACAGTTTATTAACCTGGTCTCCATACAAAAGTAAATTCGTATTATATTATCGATTAGTATAAGCTAAAGCACACGATAAAGGAAAAACTAAGTTGCGTATTCATTAAATATAAAAATAGCACTTCTTTTGTCATAATTGTTTCTTGCACAAAAATGTCGTTTCATAGTTCGACCTTGGTAAAAAAAAAATGCAAAGACATGGGAAACTCATTCAAGACATTTATTCCCTTTGTAAAACACCACACATTCTGAACATAAAATTAATTTTTTGTAATACATAAACAACTAACATAAATACTGGAAAGTGTTTAACTCTTGTGTCACTACAAATCAACTTTTGAATGTCGTAGATCTTTTTGATGTATGCACGAAAGTTGCGTATCGTAAAAGTAAGTGAGGTCGCGAGAATATTTGACCCCCCCTAGGATGAGTATTTCTCTAACTATTCCTCGAAAATCCGGATTTCAGACTTAGACTTGATTCCTGCGGAACGTATTTTCGCGCAAAAGACCTAAGGTTCGTGTATTTAGTATTCTTATGGTATCCCCCGTCGTGTAGGACCATGTAAATTTGATTCTAAAATTTAGTCATATACCTAATGTGTAGTTAGAGTCTTCAATGTGGCCGGTCCAGTTATGTCATGCCAGCAAGCCAGTTGAAAATTTCTATCTCTGAGATTTTAACATCAATGGACACCTCTTTCCTGCTCATCTCACCCTGGGATTCTGATGAAAGAATGTGCGTACGATTAGGATGGCCGGGCCGCAGCACTGGGGCACTGGAGCACTCCCCTGGGAAACAAATGTTTTAAGCTCTTTACCTGGTCACTGATCACCTTGCAAACATACCTGCCGAAGCGCTTTAAGCACACTGCTTCTGTTAACTTGTGGGTGACTTTGCTTTGGGACTACGCTCGGCGACATTCAATTAAATTTGGTTATGTAACACCTTTTGGACACGTTGGTAGTTTGCTGATCTTCTTGACTTTCACACGCACCGTATAATTTGCGTAATCTTTTCCAAATAAAATGTGAGCCAAGCAGCAGTTGATCTGAAGTCTAACTTTTGTACTTGTGGAATGAAAGCTGTAATATTTCGCTTGTCGTCGTAGAGAATTTTCCGGTCAGCCTAAAAGCAGGCAATAATATTTCCAATTATGCACTTGTTGTAACTAAAAACATATAAAAGCTTTTGCTCAACTGAAACAACAACATCAGCTTAACGTTTTTGGTTCAATAAGTTAATTATATTTTTTGTAAGCAAAAGAAAAACCATTGAAAGAATCATTAATATAAAACTATAAGTATTGCTGAAGATTCGATATTTTTTTTTTGTATGAAATTTTAATTGATCTACAGGTTAGTATTTTCCATAGCCCTATGAGTGGCCAAGAAAATAGTTGGCAACAATGGTTCTCTGTTAAACCAGCTGAGTGTCACTTTGACAAGTCTTTATGACAGCTGCCAATTGAACTTAAAGAATTTTAGGCCAGCATCCGCTTCCTAAAATTCAGCTCTGTCTTTCCCAGCGTGGTCGTCAAGTGAACCAGTCGTGTGCTTAAGCCTTACCTCTAGGCAAATATCAAATAAAAGTTTACTTAAAACCAAGTGGCCCAACTCTAAGTGATTCGATTTCTGTGCTTGGATTCTAAGTTAACTATCGTGAGTACATTGGCAATAAATCGCAGAAATCCCGACTGCAAAACTTGATTCCGTCTTTCCCTAGTGGATAAAGTCGAGCCGAAAAAGGCAGTACTGATGGAAGTCTTTGATTTATGGTCAATCTACAAACCACCTGGAGAAAATTCGCAACCCATCAACTTTAATATTGAGGTGCCGTTCCAAGGGTAAATATTAAAAGTTGCTAAAAGGTTTAGAGAATTTGGCCCTAACAGCCGTCTTTGCCTTTTTGGGGTATTGTGCTTCATTTCTCTCTCCAGAACTGGCACCTCAGAATAAGCGGTAAACTTTTGGCCAAGCGGACCCGTTTTGCGCTCTTTACTCCATACATATGCAGAAGCGCATGCTCCAGCAGATGCAGCCAGCGAAAAGAGCTTTTTTCTAGTCTCTTGCGTCGAGTGTGGGAGGAAGCAGTGACGACCTTAACACAAGCATGTGTTTAATGCTGGCTCCATTAATTAACCAAAAAACTCGAACAAAAAGTGTTAAACAAACAGCCAGAGTGTAGTGCGTAAAAAGCCCTCGTGAAAAACCCAAAATTTTTGTTGGCCAGATCACGCCGATCCGCCCCTAACCTCAATCTGTAAAGTGAACTCAAAAAAGGGAGATTTAATGCTCAAACTCAAAAGTCTAAAAGTTATTTAAGTCAATTTCAAGAAATTATTTAAACAATTTCTAAGTCGCTGAAACCAACTCAAACTAAAATCATTGTGCGAAAAGAAGAATGAACCAAATGTGTAACAACAAAGTGCTAAGCCATTGCTTATGCCATCTATTGCAATTTATTTATAACAATCAAAAAGCTCAATGCGTCCCACACTGCGTTACTCTGCTTCCCCCATACAACGAAACCAAGCTTTGAATTTACAGCACATCAACACACAACGAAAGATCTTTCGACGTGGGATTATGCATGTGTAAGTGATTTGTTTATATATATTATTGTTTGCTTATTTCGTTGGTCTCAAAGCTTGGCTTTGCTTTGCCCAAATCAATTGGCATTGGCGAGCAAGTGTGGATCGCAAGTCTCATGTGGAATGCAAGATCATGGTAAAGTAAAGTATTCTTTTTAATTCCGTATACCAGTTTTGGTCATCGCATAGTTACGAATTGAAAATGAAATGGAAAGATGAAGAAAAGTTATTTTTAATTATTTCCTTACACTTATTTTGAAATTACTATTATTAACTATTTTTATTTACCTTGTTATTTACACTCCTATGTTTAATTATATATTATTTGTTGCAGCAACCCCTACTCACTCGCACAACCCCTTTAACTCCATATTTTAATATTATTATTTTGTTAGATTTTTTTCTTATAATTTTGTTTCTCTTAAAATTAATCGTAATCATGAACCCTTTTGGAATCTTAGTTTAAATAAAATTTATAATGAAGTTTAAGATGTGCTAGTGCGTTATTTTTGATCGGAGCCATGCCAAACTTGATTGAGTTAGAGTAGCCTTAGTCTCTTTCTTAGGGATCCTTTTTTTCTTTTTTATTGGCGTTCAAGGATCATGGTAGAGTGGGCGTTTATGCAGCTTTATGCTGCCGACAAGAGAGAGAGACTTCGATGGTGCTAAACTTCTTTGACCCCTCCTAACTTTCTATTATTTTTGCTGTACCTATTCCCTGCTCCCAAATCCAAGATACCCCTTTTTTCCTTTCCCTATGTACGCGATTTTTTTTATGTAATTATTTGGCATGTGAGCACCCTAATGTGGCGATGTAATTCCACAGAACCCATCCCAGCCGACCAGAGAAATGCCGGTAGCAAGCGCGTACGCCGCCAACAACATTAGTTTCCACAGATCTCAGAGATGGTAAGAGATAGAGGTTTGACATGTAAGGGACATATGCTTCTTATGTCTGCAGGCAGATCAAGTTTATTTTCAATTTTGGCCACGCCCCCTCCCGCCCACGCAATATGGAAAAAACGTCATATCTCCCACATTTTTAAAGATAGATCGTCCTTCTGGACATATTTAGTAATCGGGATAACTTATCGATTCGCCAAAGGAATGGTGAAGATAGGATGATCGGTTGTTGAGTTATGATCAAAAGACTGATCGCTGCTGCAGCGCAATAGCAGCGCTGCTTTCAGCTGCTACTGCAGCATCAAAATTTATGCTGAGTGTATAATTTCGTTGGTACAGAGTATGCTATAGTCGGCCTTGACCGACTTTCTTTCTTGTTTTAACTAGTTTCATGAACATTGAAACTAATAACAAACAAGTTTTTCTCACTAAGACTACTTTTTTATGACAGCTATACTTTATGGATGTCCGATTTTGAACAAAGCTAGTGGAATCATGGGAAAGCATAGCAAACTAGGAAATACAAAGTTTGAAACGCCTTCTTTCACTAAAACTAGTTTCTCGACCCATCATTCCTATGGAAGCAATATGTGCCATCCGATCATTTCCGATATATAGTTTTGGTCATGAAGACGGAATTTTTTTTAGAAAATTGTCAAGGACAATTTTGTAGCCGAGGTCAACATATGCAACTTTGCAAACGACATATAAACCAAATTAGGTTCGCCCAGTATTCGAAATTCGACCATCTGTCAAATTGAGTCTTAACATTTATCGATGTGCACTTTTAATTCTAAAATAATAAGACAAAAAAAATTAAATTTTTTTAGTTTATAGTATAGTAGTTTATAGTATCGAAATCCATGAACAGCGTTCCTTACTTTCCTTGGCATTTTTTAAAGTTTTGGTTCAGTGTAAGTCTTCAATATGGTTCAATGTCGGCGCATTCCTTTATTTTTGAAGCCAACGCCCTGGAAAGTGTGTGTTTCCGCTAACTTCATAGACCAGTTCGGAGCAGTAAATCTCGAAATAAAAAGCAAAGAGCTGCTGGTCTATCCAAGTAGGTTACTCTATTTCAATTCAATTCAATGTGCTTAGCTTAGAGATGGGGTGTACCTATACATAATGGTGGGTGCGTGCTTATCGATACACGCTGTTAATACTATCGCTCGGAGGTGATCAGTTTTAGCGCCAACATACTCCCGGCCTTGGAAGCTTCTTCCAACAAAATCTCCGGCTAATCTCCGGATTAGTCCTCCATGGGAAGGGAACATAGTCTGTGTACGTTCCTTTTAAATAGGCCCGTTTACGTTTTGACCGTAAAGACACGGACCGCGCCGTCAGCACCAGGGTGAATCTCGTCAATGCGACCCAGAATCCACTGTCCTGGGGGTGTGTTGTCCTCCACTATAATGACAAGGGTTCCTTGTTGAATGTTGTTGCATGTAGAAGTCCACTTTTGACGTTCTTGAAGTAGTGTCAAATATTCTTGCGACCAACGACGCCAAAAGAAGTGGTGAACAGCAACAATCCGTTTCCATATATTCGTCATAGACAACTTCAGAAAAGAGTCGTCAAACGGCTCCGCCATCGCATTCATCGGACGCAC
>JAWNNO010004214.1:0-160000 GCA_035044985.1 Lordiphosa fenestrarum
ATGCCATTTCGTAGTTTTATATACACTTTTGGGGAATAGTCTTACTGATTTTGTAAGACTTCAAGGTCAGAAATGTACACTTTAGTTCTTAAAGATAATAAAAGTGAGCCCTAAGTGGATATTTTGTAATATAATCGTGGTGAAAATTGCGTAGAATTGATTGGAACTTGGCATTGTTCAGCTTATTAATAACTATAGCCTACTTATTTGGATATACTGACCGGGTATTGCCCAGTCGAGACTCCAACAAAACACATTCCAACTTGTATTTTATTTCATTTATTTTTTTATATATATTATAATTTTTTGTTGTTTTTTTTGTTGTACTTTTGTGTCTGCTTTATGCTAATGTGGGGCTGGTGCGGACGCTACCATAAAATGTGCTAATACACAGGAAGCGGGCATGGCGGAGGCGGCGGCGGCGGCAGGGGCGTGTCGACGAGCGTTTGTAACTTTGCATTTAAAAAAGCATTATGTTAAAATCAGCCTACGGCCACAGCATACAAGCATCCAGTGCCTGAGCCACAGCCAGAGCCAGAGCCAGAGCCAAAGAGCCAGAGAGCGACACGAAGCGCAATTAGATTTCCGCTAAAGCGGATTTCGCGATATCGCGTGACTTGTGCCAGTGCTAGAGCCGGGGCGTTGCTGTAGGATTATATTTAAAAATCAGAGCGCAAAATTGTACAAAATGACAACGGCAGGCTGCTGCTGCGGCAGGTTTGGAGTTGGGCTTTGGCTTGAAAGGCGGCAGGCAGGCGTATAATGAAAACAAGTTGCCATGTAGGGCGCGCGCTGGCTGAAAACCAGAATGGCAACAACAATTACAGCGACGACGACAATAGGAAATGACGACATGAATAACAAGAGGAGCGGCGGCGGCATAAGCAGCAGCAGCAGCAGCACCACCAGCTGGCATCGTCTCCATCGACTGATATCAGGGATATTAAAAAAGTCAAGCTGGGTGCAAATGCCTCGCCAAAATAGAGCCCAGAGCATTCTAAGAATGGGCATTGTCTTAGCTGAAGTGTGTAAGCGTGCCCTTCTTATGACGCCCTGTTGTTCAGCGATAACATCGAGGAGCAGCAACACTTTGGTTGACAAAGCCCAGGCACAACAGCAGCAACATCAGCGGCAGTGAAGCCTGTCGAAGATGTTGGCATACAATAAGCATGAATTAATGTGGATTCGAGCTGAGACAAGGAACAACAGCAGCACAATGAATGACGGGCTGCCTCAGCTACATTGACATGTACATAATGGCGTTTGAAAGTTACCTAGTATACACATTTAATGGGGGGCGGAGGGGGAGGGCCATAACAGCATTGGGTCAAGCAGCAGTCTCATAAGAGCCATCATAAAGTAGGCCTAATCTGACTAAAGAGATGAATCAAAGTTAGACACTGTCTTGGAGAGGTGCAGGAGGGGAACAGCATTAAAAGTGTTTCAAGTGCTTTTTAGTAACCTCAACAGAAACACAACAAAACAATTGTCACAAGACAAGCACAGTTTTCCTATGTTCTGTTGAAAATTTATATTTCAGATGTCTTTAAGGTTTTTCACCAAAATTACGTATACGACTAGTAATCATCTTCGAAGTTTCGTTATTCAATTCTCTTTTTATAGAGCAGTTATCGAATAATCCTTTGGCGGTGTCAAAATTTTTAACGCCTGAGGGGTGGCAAATCGTCGGAAAAGTTTGTTTGCAGAGTAATTCCTCTAAGGTGGGGAAATTCCTGGAAAATTCCATATGTCAAAATCTTTTTTTGAGACGATTAACTTCAAACTCGTTTCGAAATGAGTTACGACAAAGAAAAACCTCCGGAAGATCGCGAAATAATATGAAATGGCACTTTGCGATGGTGGAAAGTCCACCCCAGGATGTGAAAATAACCGGAAAATTTTGTATAAAATCCTTTTTACTCCGATTGGGGCTAAAGTCAGTTTGCAAAAACGTAAACAAATAATTTTTGATGCAATTTTCTGATGTGGAAAAATCTGCCCACAAGGAAAATGTTCGGAAAATTCAGTATGCAAAAAATTTGTTTTATATTCGAGCAATTGGAAACTTGGCTTGTGGATTCGTTCAGGAAATACATGGTATAAAATTAAAATTTTCGTAGTTGGAAACGGGGGGAAAAATCACAGAAATTCTTAAGAAAAATACAATTTTCAATCTGATTGACTTGAAGTAATTGTTGATACTGTTTTCCGATGTTAGAAAATCTGCCCCCCAAGGAAAATGCCTGGAAAATTCAGTATGCAAGAAAATATTATTCATTCGATCGACTTAAAACTCGTTTTGTGACCTTATGATGTGAAATAATATGAAATGCAATTTTCCGTTGTTGGAAAATCCACCCCGAGGATGGGAAAACTCTCGGAAAACTTAGTATGGAAAATTATTTTCTCATCCGACTTACTTAAAGCTGGGTTTTTACGAATGGTATGCGAAATTTCGTTTGAATGATCATGGTCATGGTTAATATTATCGATAAGTTTATCGATCAATCATTGGGAACTTAACTGAACATGAGAATGAGGTTAAACTTTTTGCTGGGCTACTATGGATGTTGTTTTCAAAAATAAATCTACAAAATTTATATTTTTATACATCGAGTCTAAAAAATATCGATAAATCAGTAAATCAATATTTTCTTAAGCTTTTAAAAATACATGAAAATAATTGGAACTACATCTGTTCAATAATATATAACAAAAACCATTTGGAAATGAGACAGTGCATTGGTAAACTAGTTTATATGTATATAACTTTTTCAAAAAGTCTTAAAATATCAAAATTATCTTGTTGTACTTGATACTGTGGGATATAAACATGATTCGAGTCAAATAAATCGTCACAGGACTTCAAACTTCATTCAAATTCAGCAAGCAAAATAGCACATTGTTATCAATATCGACTTGATTGCCACAAAATCATCTTTTCGGAATATTGCAAAATCAAATCCAGCAAAAACATCCATATATTGATCTACCGCTGCGATATTACTTGCTAAACTCAGTATGAGACATCTAAATTCGGCTAACCTCAGGTTAGTCTGTCCAGCTGGATTTGCAGAAACCGGGAAATAGAATTAGAAAATGATAAATATCGCAGCAAACAGTGTCAAAGCCCTTTTTTTTGAGTGAGCCTATTCCCTCACAAAGAGAAAGTTCCGAAAACATCAAACATCGCTTTAAATATGCTTCTTCTATGTTCTCCATTCAGTTACATTATTTTTGATAACGCAAGAGCTGAAATGGAACATTTTAAACTCAATTCCAACTAAAAATATTTGCTAATTTTACGAACAACAATCAAAGCTACAAAGGCAGTTCTATCATAGTGGAATTTGAATACACACATCTCTTCTCCAACTTCAATGTCCAACTTTCATTTACATATTTGACCCTTATGTCCAAAGTTGAACCAATTCAACCTTAAATTGAATGCTTAAGTTTTAAATGCCAAACTTTAACTTTGTTCAATTATGAGTTCAATTATAGGGACCCACCCAAATGGTTCAGTTATGTTCGAGTTCAGTTATGAGCTTTGCATTAACAAACAACCAACCAACTAAAAATACCTAACAAAAAAAATCCCGTTTAATTTCGGTCAAAAACATTTGCTCCACTTTATGGCATTATAAAAGAGCATACAAAAAAGTTACACTAAACGAATTTGTGCTCTCCCCCGCTCGCTACATTGTGGACCAGGGCCCAATTTACTGCGGGCGGGACCCCAGGATGGATGAACCGCTTACGTCTCCATCCGCCAGAAAGAACTTTGACGTTGTGGTCCGTCAAAGTTTTTAAAGCTGCGCGTTAGAAGTGACAGCATGGAGGTCGGCTGACTGTTTGTGTGTTAGTAAATGATTAAATCACAGCCGCACAAACTGCATTAAAAAAGTTTCTAAAAAAAAAGAGCGAATGAAATTGCATTAATTCCGGTTTTTTCTTCCTTTCTGTTTGTCTTTTAGTTTGGGCTTAGTTTGTCCCAAACTTGTCAATTTATTGCACTACAGCTGAGTTATGGCCCAAATAAAATGCAAATGAAATTTGTGCTAATAAAATTCAGTTAGCCCAAAAATTCAACAGCGACAAGTTTCAAATGACAACCACGAAACGCGTTATTTACACACATAACATAGCATCGGTTGGACCTGAGCTGCATAAATTAGGGCGAATGCACAGCGCAGTTGACATTTTTGACCCGCTCAACCGTCAAGTGAGAGCCACCAAATTGACAACTGCCAGCCACAGATGGCTGTTCACATTTACCTCGCTCTTTTAAGCGAATTGCCAACTGGCGGCACATACAACCAAACAGGCTAATTGCCAAGCCAATTGAGAAGGGGAAATATTTTGAGCTGTTCGATTTCTAAATTTTGGGAAAATCTACCCCCAAAGTGAGAAAATGGGGGGAAAAACTGTTGTAAGATACTTTTAAGTTAAGGTTTTAACTCGTTTTTAAAGATCTAAATGAATATTCAACAATAGCTGCATAACATTCTTACGGGAAATTTACGTTGTTGGGTGGAAAATGGGTGGAAAAGGTTGTATGGAAGAAAGTTAAGTTCCTTGCGATTAGCTCCAAACTCATTTTCAGGACTACAGTACAAAAATTTGGAGTAACATTTTGGAAAATCTGCCGCCTTAGCCGGAAAATGCTCGGAAAACTGTTGTATTAAACTTTTTAGTCTTTCATTCAATCAGATTCAAACTCATTTTCACAAATTTCTAGGCAAATTCAACCATAACTGCATACCAATCATCTGGAAAATGCATCTTTTGTGGTGGAAAATGTTTTATAGAAGAAAAATTCTTCACCAGCCATTAGCTCTAAACTCATTTCCAAAACTAACTATGTTAAAATTTTAAGTACAAGAATTTTAAGATGGAAAATCCATCACCAAAGTCGGAAAATTGTTGTAAGAAACTTATTAGCCTCTCATCCGATTAGGCTCAACTCATTTTGAAGGATTTAAATGAAATTTCAACAAGGTCTGCATACCAATTTTCCGGAAAATTCACTTCCTTGGTTGGAAAATGGGTAGTCAAGGTTGTATGGACGAGAGTGTAGTTCCCTCCGATTAGTTTTGATTTCCTTTATGGAACTACACCACAAAAATAGAGTAAAATTTTAGAAAATCTGCCGCCTAAGCCGGAAAATGGTAGGAAAACTGTTGTATGAAACTTTGTAGTAGTTCATGCGATCGAACACAGACTCATTTTCACAGGTTCCTATGACATTTCTGTAATTGTTGCATACTAAAATTCCGGGAAATTCATCTCCTGGGTTGGAAAATCAAGGTTGTATGGAAGAATGTTTCTTTCCCTCGACTACCTCAAAACTCTTATCTCTAAGTTAGATAAGGCGACTTAAATATTTGAAAAGATGTTGTATAAAGCTCATTAGCCTTTCATCCGGTTAGAATCAAACTCATTTTCACAGATTTCTATGAAAATTCCACATAAACTGCATACCAATTTTTTGCGAAAATGACTGTCTTAGTTGGAAAATGGGTTTGGACACAAGTTTCGTTCCCAGCGACTCTGCCTGACTTTTTGAGTATGGAAAACCCATCACTAAAGTCAGAAAAATAGCGGCAAACTGTTGTATGTAACTCTTTGGTGCATCAACCGATCAGATCCTAGCTTATTTTCTAACCTTTCTCATAACAATAAAAATATTTTCAAAGTGCTTTTAAGACTTAAAATAACCGGAAAATATGGCGATTGTACCTACTGATTGTTATCCCCTTGCATCCAGTAGGTCGTCAAAGGCTCCATTCGTTTTCGAATTCGTTTTAAATTCCTTTACTCCGCTTTCCAATCTTTACAATACATTTATTAAACTTATCTATTTCCATTTCAATGACAATCTTCTCTCCCCACTTCCCATTTCATTTGAGCAATTTTAGCATAATTCATGGGGGCCAAGCAACAGCTTAGTCCTCTTTATGTACTTTAACGGTGCTCTGGGGGCCATTTGTAAGTGTAGAGCAATAACATGAAGAGAATGGAGCAATGCCAAGTCGACTTTATGAGCGCCGCTTTTAATTTGTTTCGTGAGCTTCCTCTTAGGAAATAAACTGGTCAGTGGCTGGCTGGTACCTGTAACATTTGCGGCCATATAAACCAAACAGAGAAATAAAAAATGAAATACAAAAAAATGAGCACACAACATCATAACTATATATATGCACATTGAATGGGAGCGGCAAGAGCAAAAGCGAAAATGTAAACAATTTCCCACCGCCATGTCGGAGAGGTATGAAGGCGAGCGAGCGAGCCAGCAGCACATGTATGGCTTTTTATGAAGCCTTGACCAAAAAGCAGGCCAATGGACCAGCAGACGCCAAACAAATGCACTGGGGTGCCACAAACAGACAGCCAGACGACCAAGAGAGCAAGTGCAGCCAGCAAAACCTAACGAGAGCTTAAATAATTAATATTACTCATACGCAGCGTAGCCGTTGTTGCCGCTGCCGCTGCTGCTGCTGTTGTTTCTCTCCTTTCTCTTTGTATAAATCATAAACGTGCACTCAGCGCGCATATTAAATCTTTCAGGCTAATGAACGCTGAAACTGATTGATGAAGCTGAAACTCCCCCCCCCAACCCTTTGTGTACGAGTTGCTCTGTTTCTGTGTTTGTTCTGTTCTGCTCTCGCATTCAACTTCAATTAATAAGGAAGCGCGAAAAGTTTCACTTGGCCATCATTAACATTTTGCATTCGTTCATTAGACGCTGCGAGCTGAAAACTTTTCACGCTGATGATAAATTGCAAATCTCAAAAACTCAACTTCACAGGCAGGAAATCAAACTTCTTGAGCCACACTTCTGGACTAATCCATTTTCATTTTGTTAGCAAAACAAAATTATGGAAAAATATGAGAGAGACCGAAACCCTTGTTCTAATCAAGATAAACTACAACAGGCAGACACAAAAAAAAAAAAAAACAAGAAAGCAAGAAAAAGAGTAGAATCTCATTTCCATTTGCTCTTTATGAAGAATATTTTGAATTAAGGCATACATAAATCATTGTAGAAATCAAAACGGAAGGTGTAGGGGTCTGGAATATTTGATTCAGTTAATGCGACTGACTGACTGAGTCATCCACGCCCAGGCCAATCGCTTAAGCTTAAACTGTTTGCATTTCAAATGTAAAGAAAATGTAAAGAAAAGGCGAGCAAGCTTCGTTTCGGGCTAGGTTTAGGTTCAAGGTTTGACTAAATAATCGAGGTAAGGTGTGGGTTAGGCTTGGATTGAATTGGGCTAAGACTTGGATTAAGGTTTGAGTTAAGGTTCATCTTAAAGATTGGGTGGGTTATGTATCGAGGTAAGTTGTGGGTAAGGCTTGGGTAAGGCCTTGGATTGGATTGGGCTGAGACTTGGATTAAGGTTTGAGTTAAGGTTCATCTTAAAGATTGGGTGGGTTATGTATGGTCTGCCTTAAGGTTTGGGTTAAGGTTCGGGCTAAGGTTTGGGCTAGGTTTGTGTGCAGTTAGGGCTAGTCTTGGCTTAGAATTCTGTGATGTTTTTATACGGAGATAGTTAGGATTTGGCTTAAGGATTGGATTAAGTTTTGGGTTAAGGTTTAGTTAAGGTTTGGGTTTAGATAAGGCTTGGGCTAGATTTGTGCTAGGTGTGGTCTAAAATTTGGGTGAAGGTTTGGGTATGGATGAAGGTTTGGGATAAAATTTGGCTTAAGGTTTGGTTTAAGGTTTGAGTCAAGGTTTGAGTAAGGTTTCGGTAAGGTGCAATAAGGCTTGGGATATAATGGTTTTAGGCAAGGATTACGTTTGGGTTTTCAAATTGTGTAAAGGTTTGTGTTGAGGTCTGGATATAAGTTTGGATTAAGGTTTGGGCTAAGAACTAGATTTAGGTTTGCTTTACGCTTTGTTTCACGGGCTAGGTTAAGAATAAGGGAAAGGTTTAAATTAAGGCTTGAGTTACATTTAGGTTAGGCTTAGGTGAAGTTCGGGTAAGGTTTGGGTTAGTATTGGGTTAGATTTCTGGAATGTTTCCATAAGGTTTTGGTTAGGATGCTGCTTAAGGATTAAGGATTAAGAACGCATTAAGGTTAATTAAGGTTAGGTCTGGGCTAGGTTTAGGTAAGGTTTGGGTTACTTTCGTGATAGGCTAGGCGTAGGTTTGGTTTTACAATTAGGTTAAGGTTAGGGTTGAGGTTTTTATTAATGTTTGGGTTAGGGCTTAAGTAAAGGTATGGGTTAAGGTTTGGGTAAAGGTTTGAGTTGAGGTTTTGGTTAAGGTTTGGGTAATTGTTTGTGTTAAGAATTGAATTAAGGTATGTGCTAGGATTGAGTTAGGTTTAATCTAAGTTTGGGTTAGCTTGGGGTTAGGTCTGAGGAAGATCTTGGTAAGATTAAGGTTAGCATGGGGTCAGATTTATGTTAGGTTTCTGCAAGGCTTGGGTTAGAATTGAGTTAGACTTGCGTTGGGTTTGGGTATGGTTAATGCTCAGGGTATGTTTGGCTTAGGTTTAGCTAAGTATTGGGTCAAATTTAAATCGGATTTGCGTAAGGTTTGGGTTAGTTAAGGGTAAGAGTTGGGTAAGTCAAGCTAAGATTAGAATTTCTATACAATCAAACTTCTGTCGTCTGCACTCCTTTTTATTAGCCTTTGTACAAATTATTCTTGGTTTGCTCTTGACTGTGCTTGGGACATCGCATTATTTGAATTATTAATTAGCTCGTAATTAGTCGGGTTGATGATGGCTCTTCGTTTTGTTTTGAGCTATTTCCTCTGACCACGTCCTGCGGTCATAATTTTCTAGCTGGCTTGCCCCCCCCCGCCCTTTAAGCCTTTGATCTTGCCGAGATTCTACGCCTTTTGGTTACGTAATTTATTTAGCTTTTACGCGCAGAAAAAAAAAACAAAAAGTTGGCCAAAACATAACTCATTATGTCTCAAAGCAGTCTCCGTTAGCATTTCTCTTGACCCAATTAAATTGAATAAAAAATATCTCAGTTCCAGTACGCGCAGTGGCTTATCAAGTGAAGCTTAAACTCAAGTGGATGAACTAAGGGCTAAGGGCTGGGGGGCTCTCCATAAACTCGAAACAAAATAAAATAGCATTTTATTTTTTCCGCGCTTAAAATAGTCGAAAAAGTTTTAATGACTTTATGCTGGCAAAACGACAGCGTGTGCCCGGGTCTGCCACAATCTTGAGCATTGTGAAATAAAAATGCCAAAAATTGTTTACAAATTAAATGCAAAAAAAAAAATGTGCACAAAAGGGGACGTTAAAAGTCAATTCACATTTTCATAGAATTGTGATAAGGTTGCTGCTAGTTTCGGTTCCACCAAATGCCATAGCGAAATGTTAATAAAAAAGAGGTAAGCGAAACTGCTGAGCATTAATATGCATACACGTGTACGCGGAATTTGGCTCACTATTTATAACGCAGCTTTTACTGCCCGCCCGTCCGGGCACAGGCATTTTATCGAGCAAACTTTCCGAGGTATAATTCACACCAGCTGCTAATTTAAGTACTCAAATTAATGGCTGGCGCATAAAATTTAACGAGCTACGACTAAAAATCATATGAGTGAGGAGAGGAGGGGCCAAAATAATCGTTAAGTTTTGCTTTTGTAGCTCTGGTAAAATGGTCGAATGTTGGGCTAGGATCGGATAAGGTGTGAATCTAAGGTTATAAATATAAAAAATGTCAAGTACTTTTCAAAGCAAGCACGCAGGATACATATTTTTAAGAAACTTTAACTAAAGTTCACAAACAAACGGTCAACACCTTGGAGGTTGTTGGCAAAAACTGTGTTTGGAATAGAGGTAGACCAAAAACAGTTTCAGTATTGCTTCGGTTTCAAGGCACAACAGACGAGCGAATCTTATCTTAGAGCTATCTTTCATATAAACCCACAATTAAATTGTAAGTTTATCTGAAACAAAGTCTATCTGCAAGAATAAGAATCGATCCTTTGAGTGGCAGAAAGATCGCACCACAAAACACGCACCTTTAAACTAATTCGTTAAATAAGTATTGAGTTTTTTCGAAGATTATTTTGTGCCCGCTAATCCCTGACACCCTGTAGTCTGTAGAAACCATTTTTAGACCTCTGGTTTTAACGAAGGATCCTATTTAGGATCCCTGGTTCTTAATCATATCAATCTGGTTTCCACCGAGACCTTCCCATTTAGTATTTCTGGTCTTTGGGTTAAACTTAGTTTCCCTGGTCTCTAGAGCAAGTTGTAAGATTCCGAAAAAGGTTCTAATAATCCCTAATTTTATAACCCTGCTCTCCGATTTCCTGGTCCTACATGAACCTTATTTAAAGCAAGAGTGGGTGAGACTATTTTATGTCCAGGTTACGCCTGGGCTAGCTCTAGGGTAAGGTCTAGGGTTAGGTCTAGGGTTAGGTTACGCCTGGGCTAGCTCTAGGGTAAGGTCTAGGGTTAGGTATAGGGTTAGGTTTAAGGTTAGGTCTAGGGCTAGGTCTAAACTTAGGTCTAGGGTTAGGTCTAGGGGTAGGTCTAGGGTTAGGTCTAGGGTTAGGTCTAGGGTTAGGTCTAGGGGTAGGTCTAGGGTTAGGTCTAGGGTCATTTCTATGGTTGGTTTATAGGCTTGTTCTGGGGCTTAATTTTGGCGGAGTTTTAGGTTAGTTAAAGGGTTAGCTCTTAGTTTTGGGTCAGTTATAGGGTTAGCTCTTGGGTTAGTTCTAAAGTTAGGTCTAGGGTTAGTTCTAGGGATAGATCTTTGGTTAGTGCTAGTTTTTGGGTAAGTTTTAGGGTTAGGTCTAGGCTTGGGTCCGAGGTTAGTTCCAAGGTTAGTTCTATGGTTAGTTTTAGGGTTAATGTTAAGTTTTTTCTAGGGTTTGTTTTAGTGTTAGATTTGGGTTAGTTCTTAAAGTTATAGTACTAGTTGTTGGTCTAGTTCTAGGGTTAGTTCTAGGTTAGGTATATGGAAAGGTATATATATGGTGAGTGCTAGGGTTAGTCCTTGAATAAATTCTGGGGCTAGGTCTAGTGCTAGATTTAGGGTTAGTTCCACGGTTTGTTTCAGGGTTTGTTTTGGGTTAGATCTTCTGTTAGTTCTAGGGCTAGTACAAGCGTTAGGTGTAGGGTTTGGCGTAGGGTTAGGTCTAGGGTTAGTTCTAGGAATAAATATATGGTGAGTGCTAGGGTTAGTCCTTGGATAAGTTCTAGGGCTGGGTCTAAGATTAGGTCTAGTGCTAGATTTAAGGTTAGTTCCACGGTTTGTTTCAGGGTTTGTTTTGGGTTAGATCTTCTGTTAGCTCTAGGGCTAGTACAAGCGTTAGGTGTGGGGTTTGGCGTAGGGTTAGGTCTAGGGTTAGTTCTACGGCAAGTTTTAGATTTGTTTCTTCGGTCAGTATTGGGTAAGCTCTAAGGATAGTTCTAGGTTTAGTTTTGGGTTAAGTTGTAGGGTTAGAATCTAACACTAGATCTTTATATAGTTTAGGTAAGGCCGAGGTGAGATAAATGTCAGTTCTGGCGTTAGGTCTAGGGTTAGTTTTATGGTTAGTTCCAAAGATAGTTCAAAATCTAGTTTTAGGGGTACTTCTAGGTCTAGATCTAGTGTTAGTTCTAGGGTTGTTGCTAAGTATAGTTCTGGGGTTAGTTCTAGGGCTAGCTCTTGGGTAAGCTGTAAAGTTAGGCCTTTAAGATGTAGGGTTAGGTCTAGGGTTTGGTCTAGTGTTAGGTCTAGGGTCAGGTCTGAGACAGTTCTATGGTTAGATATACGGTTAGGTCTAGGTTTAGTTCTAGGTTTGATTTTAGTGTTAATTGTGGGTTTGTTTAGCGTTAGTTCTAGCGTAGGTTTTAGATTAAGTTTTAAGGTTACTTCTAGGTCTAGTTCTAGGGTTAGGTCAAGGTTAGGTGCTAGGTAAAGCTGAGAAAGGTGCTGGTTTTGTTATAGGTAACCTTTAGGGTTACTTCTAAGGGTAATTCTAGATAAGGTCTAGTTCAGTTTGCGCTACCTGCCTGGCTAACTGGTTCATTGGCAATCTACACAAACAAAAATTGGAAATGAATAAGCAAGAAAATAAGGGAATATTTTGTAGAAGATGCAAAATTCATCAAATTATTCCATTGATTCGTGCAAAAACAGTTTTGTAATCAATACCCTAATTTACTGCCAAGTTCTACTGCACAACTCAACTTGAAATCCAGCCTCCATATGGTTCATTCTGCTCAACTGTTTCCCCTGAACCGCTTCCGCCCTAAAAACTTAAACACAGCAAATGAAATGCGCTTTAGCACTTAAAGTAAATGGATACATTTTACGACTAACTGCGTAAATGTTTGAAAGTTTCCCATTCCTGTGGGGCTCTCACGGCAGGTGGTACAAATTATATTCGCCTAATGAATGTGCCAAAGCAAAGTGTGGAAAATTGAAACGCAACGAAGGAGCAATGACAGCAAAAGGAGCAAAATCTGAATAAATAATACAAGAAAAAGATGGAAAAGAAGGCAAAAAAAAAATATTATCGAACTGCAGACGAAGAAGCAAAAATAATATTGAAATGCTGATGAAGTTTACTTTGCGTTGATTTGCTACATCTTTGGCTTCCAAGTTTTTATGCCTTGTGGCCGCAATCAACAAATGAGACGGGTGGAGGGGATGGGGGAGTGGGGCCAGAGGGAATCTTGGCTTAATTGTTGATGTCTATATTTAACGCTGAAAATCAGGGAAATGAGTGTGGGAAATGTGCAATGCAAATATCAATTTAAGGCTCAAATGCCATTAATGCCTAGGCAACAGCTTGCGCTCATTAACTTTGTTGTTGTTGTTGTTGTTGGCCGAGAATGTATGGCGAAACTGAGACTTTGATGCCTCTCCTACTTTATATTTTGATGTAAGGGGAGCAAAGCACGACGTGTTGCTTTGATATTTGATGAGCAAAACTTTTCTAAAAGTCAAACAAAAATAATAAAAAAAAAAACCAGCAAAGTTTACCATGTGAAATAAATGAATATTGATGTAAGCTTGGGTGAGTGAATGATAGCAATTATAGTAATTGCTTTGGCTTCCAGGCACTGTGGGAAAGCAGGTCCGTATACACACAGAGGAACAAACCACAAACTTTCGGCGTTTGTTCTAACTTTAAGCACATTTCGACCACGGTGCGGCGAAGGGAAAAAAATGTATGGCCCCCCATTCTTCATCCAGAGGCAACTGTCGCCGCTTCATTAGCATAAATATCAGCTTACTTTTACTTATAATGTGCATATTTTAAAATATATATACATGAATCTCTCCCGACTTGGCTTGTTGATTCAAATGAATTATATTGTTATGGCAAACACGCAGGACTCTGCAGCAGCGGCAGCTCCCTGGAGGCGTCTCGCGCCTGCCAGCTTTATTAATTTATATTGTTGACTTTTATCAGCAAGCGAAGCCAAGGCGGTGTCCCTGTCAATGTCCTGCCTCCCCCTCCAATCCTGGCACTGTCCCTGCCTTATCAGCAACACGTGTAATGAATGCCTAAACTGTCATTATCACCTTTTGTGTGTGTGTGTGTGCGGTGTGAGTATGTTTTTCGGTTGTCATGTCAGCAAATATTGTATCAAGACATCCCAAACAGCAGCTCTATGGCTCTCTTTTGCCTGTAAGATTTATGACAGAAAGGAACAGCCGCGGGCAGCGGCTCCCGACAAGGCCATAATGTGACATATATATCCACATTTATGTTGCTTTGGGTTATTATGTATGTATTTCGGTTGTTTGGCGGAGCTGCAGAAATATTCATTGTCTGGCTACGTGTGTATTTTGTGTGTGTGTGTGTGTGTGGGGCGGCGAGGAGGAGGGGGGAAGCTGTCCGGATGCAGCAACGGAAATTCCAACGCACTTGCCAGACAGACAGAGAGCAACGACTTGATATGCCATTGCACAAGACATTTGCATTGCTAATCCAAGTTGACTCTACAAATATGTGGAAATCTGTAAGACTATTTTACTAGAAAATTCACAAGGAATTTTTCATTCTATTCTGATTTAGTTAGCTTCAATCTCGTGCGGGACATAAGTCACCAAATGCAGCCGAATTGGGCTTGGTGCTTCATGATGAGGCCCTAGATAATAGGATAGATAGATACATTCATTTCTGACTCCATAAACTGTATAACTACTTGATCAGAGCTCAATTGAGCTTTGTCCTTCCGTTCGTCTGTCTGTTTCCATTCAAAGAAGTCGCCAAGTGTTGGAGCTATCAAGCTGAAATCATGCACAGAGTCATATTGCACGACATATTAATCTGAACCGACCAGATTGGAAGACTATATCTCACAGCTGTCATAGGAACGATCGGTCGAAAAACTAGTTTTAGTGAGATAAACTTTTTTTTGCAATGGGAACGCCTTCAAAGTTTGAATTTCTTAGTTTGCTTTGCTTTCCCATGATTCCACTAAATCTGGTCGAAATCGGACAGCTATATGGTATAGCTGTCATAGAAAAGTAGAGTCTGAAAAGGTAGTCTTTGTGAGAAAAACTTTTTTGTGTTCAATGGTAATGTACTGAAAATTGGCATTTATTTATTTCAAATGATTTCACACAACTCCACAAAGTTTTGTCCTAATCGGATGACTATAGCATATAGCTGCGGTACGAATGATTGCTCGAAAAAGAGGTTCTATTGAGAAAAACTTTGCGGTTTTGAATTGAATCGACTTACATGTTCGTTTGCTGGGCTCTTGCATGATTCCACTAAGTTTGGTCCAAATCGATCATATATATAATATAGCTACCATAGAAAAGAAAGACCCGAAAAGTAGTCTTAGGGTATACAAAGTTCGGCCGAGCCGTAGTTAACTTGCAAGCGCAATCATTCGGTGCACAAACGCGTGAGAATTTGTGATTGTGTTCCTTTCTTTAAGAGGCATAGAGGCCTCGCATGGATATAGATAAGCGAAAAGCAACCACACAAGATCCTTCAGTCGGTTATGATTTTATTCAGTTTCGCGTTAAGACTACACTGTCCAGCTGCAGAAAAGAAGGGGTGACGCTGGGTTTAAGACGAATATGTTAACTCTGGGTAGGATTAGCTCTCAGTATTATGCAAGAGTTAGTTGATTGAAAGTATTTCAACTATATAAAATGAAATGGCTATCTTAGAATCAGAGATGAGTTGAGTCACAACTGCTTCACGAAAGGTAGGCAGTCTGATGATAGGTACATTACGAGCTCTGTGGGAAATTGCAGGTGATGTACGTAATAAAAAGTACTATGATGGGTGATCCATAAAAAACTACTGCATTTTAGCATCGCGAGGTATAAATTCAGTCGATGAGCGGTCTCCCTTAACCAAAGGTCAGAAAAAACATTTCTTAGAGAAAAGATCAGGCAACAAAAGATAAAGTTCCAGCGTTTTAAGTCTACTCAGTGAACTGAACCGAACCGTTTTGCTTATAGGTTGTTGATTTGGTTCAGCAATTTCGAAATGTCGCTGGTTCGAATAGGGTTAGGCCTATCAGCTGTAATCAACGGTTCGGTCTCTGTTCGTTTCAGAACCGGTTTGCATGTTTTTAATAGACTTGGGCATTTCAAAACTCGAGCTGTAAGTTAAAGCTTAAAAGTGCTGCCGTCAGCTTGATAAGCGGCTAATTTGGTTAAGGCACGACAAGGTGCTTTCTTCTAATTAACTTCTATCCATTCCTTTACCATTTTGCTTTCCATTTTTTTGCATTATTCCTTTAAGCCTTCTTTTCAGTTATGCATTTTTTATGTTGTCCTCCCTCTTGCCTTCCGATTTCATTAGTAATTTTCTTTGCTACTCAAGTGATATGCCTGTCCTGGTCATTTTGATATTTCTTTCTCACATTACTCATACGCCCCGTGGTGACCTAGCGTGAGTTGAGGAAACTCATAAAAAAAGTCTCACGCTTTGCAAATTTGGAGTTGTTGTTTCTACATATTTATGCAGCCACAGTCAGAGTCTGGGACAATGAGAGCCTCTGAAATAATAATAGCTCACGCAGAGGCTTTCTCCTCCTCGTCGTCGTCTGCAAGAGCGCAATAAGTCATAAAGAAAGAAAGAAAGAATGAATGGTAAAAAAAAAACAAGTTGTAAAGGGCTCTTAACTTTCACTTTCATCTTCGCTCACTCACCGACTGACTGGCTGACTGACTGACTGGCACAGTGTCCTTGCTGTTGTCCTGAATAGTCAAGGAGAACAACGGGCGGTCCTATAAATAAGCAAGCGGAATGTAAGTGATGGACTTTATTTTTAATATTGGCCGCGAAGGCAAAAATATACAAAAAAAAAAACGCGAGTGCCATTTGGTTAAATCTTATGAAAATGTATTTTTTCTCTTGAATGAAAATGAAATGACCAATCTGTGTGTGTGTGTGCTAATGAAAATATGTTCCAAATGTAAATTGAGACATTCTTGAGGCGGCTTTTACGAGTCTTGAACGTTCGGCGGCGCCTAATGAATTTGTTTTATGCCGCCAGCAGCTGACCCACATCTCTCACCCTCTGAGGATGTCTTATCAGTGAGTGAGTGAGTTGAGTGAGGCCAACTGTAAGGGACTGGACACATGCTTACCCTTTTCAATTTGCTGATATTGTGTGTATATGAAATGCGATGATAATCGCAAAGAATGACTAAGACAGGGGAAGAAGCTATGGACTGGACCCCTTGGCTTATATCTACAGGGTGACCTTTAATAACACCTTGCTGCAGTGGGAAATACTGGCAAGTAGGACCATGATCAATGATAATAGTTATGTAACGCGATAGCTAATAAATGCGTGATACAGATGTGGTATTTTGAACTTTTTTTGTGAAATGTCTGCTTTAACCGACACTTTTTTAACAATATTACTCAAAGCTATTCTCTCTGAGAGTTTATTATATCAGTCCATTTTATTCTGCTTTAGACGAATGTTATCTAGATGAATTTGGTTACCGATTCTTGATGCTATTAGCGTATTTCTGAACAAACATCGGCAATCTAGTATTCTTTTTTATTGTCCAGATGTTTGTAACGCATAGAAGGAAGCATCTCCGACTGCATAAATTATATATTCTTGATCAGCACTACGAGCTGAGTTGATTTACCCGGATGGGATGACAATAGCAAATAGCTGTCATAGGATTGATCGGTCGAAAAACTAGTTTTATTGAGAAAAACTGGCTTGTTTTCAATGGAAACGCCTTCAAACTTTTTTTTCGTAGTTTGCTTTGGTTTCTCATGATTTTACTTGGTTTGATCGATATCGGATAACTATATAGTATAGCTGTCATAGACTAGTAGCGTCTGAAAATTAGTCTTAGCGAGAAAAAACCTTTTTTGTTTTTAATGGAATGTCTTTAAAACTGGTATTTAGTTATGTAATATGCTTTTACACAATTCTACAAAGGTGTGTCGAAAAAAACTGACTATAGCATACAGCTGTCATAGGACCGATCGCTCAAAAAACTAGTTTTAGTGACAAAAACTTTTTTGTTTTGAATGGAAACGCCTTCAAACTTTGTATTTCTTAGTTTGCTATGCTTTCCCATGATTCCACCAAGTTTGGTAGAAATCGGACATATATTTAGTACTGCTCCCATAGAAAAGTATGGCTCGAAAAGAAGCCTTACTTAGAAAACGTGCTGCAAGGGTATACAAACTTCCTTAACATTCCTCTTTTATCCGAGATTTAATGATTCGTCAGAAGCGCTAGAGAATTTAATATTGTTCAATGAAAATGGTCCAATCGAATCTAGTATCTGCAAAGCATATTTCCACCCACTAGTTAATCAAATTCATAGTTGATGCATTTTGTAACTAATTTGCACTTGAAGATATATAATTGAGCTGCTTAATATATATTTTATTTAAAAAAAAAACTTTTATGTTCCACATTCCATCGTTCTAAATTAACTCAAACATTTCGACGCTATTTGGACGGACATGAAAAAACTATATTTAAATTTCCTTTCAAACATACTTTAAGTCTCATTTATGTTAACCCAAAGCATGTCTGTAAGCACATTCAAAAGTAATACTAGATAGCCGATGTTTGCTCAGAAATACGCTTATAAGAGCGACAAACGGTAACCATATACATCTAGACAACATTTCTCTAACGCAGAATTAAATGAACTAATTATAATAAACTCTAAGAAAAAGCAGCTTGGAGTAATATTGTTAAACCAGTGTTGCCTAAAGTAATAATTTCCGAATTCAAGTACAAAATACCAGATCTGTAATTCGCACTTATCTGCCATCATTATACATTTTTTTTTAACTTTTGATTATAATATTCCAAATCCAGCTCGACGCTAACGAATTTAACCAGCTTATATAAAATCAGAAGGTCTGGTGGACGAGATTTTCCAAGTAAAACGAGCAAAATGAGCACTGAACGGTTTTTGGAAGTTCGGCATGTTTTAGAGCCTTTTTGGACTTGCTTTGCGAATGCCACTTTAATGGGGTTTTGCTTTTCCTTTGCTTGACCATTTCTCAAAGAGCTTCGAGTTACACGTGGTCACCCTGTATAAAGTACACTCCTCCACCTTGGTTAACCAAAGTATCAAATATCCACTCCCAACAACTACATCAGTGGCGGCCACTTATTATGAACTGTCAGAGAGCCCAGCAACAGCCACTTCTTGATGATTCCTTTTTTTTTTGTCTCCCTTTTTCGTTGGGGTTTCCCGTTTATCGCGGTCCGCCGAGTAGCGAAAATCGCCATAAATCTTTAGGCTGATTTATGTCGCCGGTCGGCATTTTGGGCCCGCTCAGTGCGTTGACAGCTGTGCCCAAGTCAGCCCACGGCCAGGGAAAGGCATCCCTTTTCAAATGTGGCGAGCTTGAGTGGCCTGGCCGGCGTGTCCTGCGTGTGGGTGAGCTTAATTATCATGGCCGCGAGTCGCCGCCTCGATGTCGTTTTGTGTGTGACTTCTGTCGGAAATTAATTTCCCTGCATCTACTGTTTGCACTGTGTGAAATGCTCTTTGCCTTGTATTTGCGTTTAATTTTGTATGAATAACGGAAATTTGCGGTTTTCCGACATTTTAAATTGCCATTAAAGCGCCAAAGTGGCGCGTGCAAGCCATTGCACACGCACACACAAAGGCCGCCTGCCTTTTGCGGTTGGCTTTTCCCCAGTTACAAATGTACACACAAACCATAAGCGAATGGTGGAAATTTATTAAATTGATTGATTTAAACTCTCACTTTCGCATTGTTTGGTTAATTAAATTTGAAATACGAGCCTAATTAAGCCAGTTTGCTTTAACTTAATCACACAAATCTAAATGTGTGCTCGAACACACACACGCACACACAGACACATTCAAATGCGAAAAGCTAATTAAGGTACAACTTTATCGGCTTGTTGATTTTGAATTAGCTGAAAGGCCTCACAAGAATAGCAGGGCAGGCTTCTTCTTCATGTAAGCCCCCATAAGCTGCAGCTTTAAGTTGGATATGTGAAAAGGTATTTGTCGTGAAAGTCTTTAATTAAAATATGTCTTGTTGTTCGAAGAAAAGCATAAGAAACTTGATTTGCGAATATTTAATGTATTTTAAAACAAAACTTAGCAATTAATCATATTGATTAACAAATTTGGCTGTCTGCATTTAAGACAAATTAATCAAGGCGTCGATCTAAGAGATAGAGCCACAAATTTTTGCATGAAGGTAGATGTATACCGTACGCAGATCAAGTGTGAAGTGTCGTGTCAAGTGTGATTGAAAAAAATCCAGAAATGGTGTCCCCATCATGGGTAACTCCCCGACAAACCATCTCTGAACGAATTCAGACGCATGATTTGATGACACAGCTTACACTCTATCGTTCTGTTTGTTGAATGATGCCTCTATAATGCCTTTATAATGAAAATTTACTCGTCAGTAAGCTGAATTCGTCTGTGGACACAGTTCACGCACTGGCGACGCAAAGCTTTCGATTTAGTCTTGCGTTTTTGTTTCAATAATGTTGTCTCTTGTATGCATTGAGTACCAGTCCTTTTTGATATTCATCTCATTAGATATGGTTTTCAGCATGCGCAGTGGATTTCGACGAATTCGATCTTTGGTTCACTTATTTCATGCCATAGGTGATAAGCAGGTTAAAGAAGTGACGATTGATTGATTGAAATAAAGATTAGAAAATATTTTTCATTGCACATTTATCAATTTGACAGCTTGCAGATTGAAAACTGGCATACTCAAAAGACTTACTTTAGCATGAAAATGAAAATTAAAGTCAAAATCCTAATAAAGCCAAATTCAACCAAATTAATAAATGAAAACAATGTTGACCACCATGAATACAACTAAGCACACCTGAATGCATGTCAACACAAAATGAACATATTCTATTACCATTTTGTGTCCATTTGTCAAATATTGTGTGGCAATTTCTCACTCACAATGTGTGTATTACACTGATTTCACGCTTCAATTGCCTAATTGCAAATTGCACTAGATATTAACCAGCTGGCATTCATTGCAGTAATCCCAACCATAGCACCCCATTCACACTGATGAAGGGCTCAAAGTTTTTAGACCAGAAATTCTTGTTGACCAACAAAGCGCATAATGCAACAAACCCCCACAATAATAATTTCAAATTCCACAACAAACAGCAGAAATCAAATTTCGAAACTCGTAAGAAATCTTTGCACGCTTCACTCTTTCTCTCTCTCTCTCTGAAATCCAGCAAACTTTTTGGCCACGGCCAATGGAATACGAATTTTTGGGGCAACGCACAAAACATCTGAGATGAAGTGGCAAATACACACACAACACACACCCAAACACACCAGAGAGATGTGAAAAACTCTTGTGATTTCGGCAATCAGAGCTGGGGCGTGGCCGACATCACGCCCCCCGCTGCTGGAAATAATAAAAACAGTTACATAAATCAGAAATGATAAAGAAAAAACACTGCACAAAAGTTGAGCTTGAAGAAAAAATGCAAGCTGGAATCCAGTTTCTTCCTTTTCTTTTGCTGATGCTGCCGCTCCGAATTGCGATGCAAAACAAGAAACACAAAATCGAAAGTTGAACTACACAGCTAAGACGGAAATCAACTCGAACAACAGGAAGTCTCTGTTGCCTTTGTCCTAGCGCCCCTGCCACGGGCAAAGGTGAAAAATGCGTGTCAAATTTTTTTTCTCTATTTGCTTGTTCCAATTTTCGTGCATTGACATGAGCCACTTTATTGTTGTGATACCCTCTGGCCAGGGGGGTGGGGTGAGAAAATGAGAGCATAAAAATAAATCAGAAATCAAGAAACGTAGATCAAAGATAGATGGGAATCAGTGGGAGGATGCTTATGATTCACTTATGTAGAGTTCAAAGGTCGCTAAGAAGTTATTTAGTTGCGGAAGTGGCTTCAATCATACCAACATGCAAACTGGCAAACTTGAAAACAAACTGAAAAACAGAAAAACAGGCAAACTTGCAAATATGCAAATATGCAAACATGCTAACTTGCAAACCTGCAAACATGCAAACTTGCAAACTTGCAAACATGCAAACTTGCAAACTTGCAAACATGCAAACTTACAAACATACAAATAATGCGCACATGCAAACATGCAAGCATACAAACATGCAAACCTGCAAATATACAAACATGCTAACATGCTAGCTTGCAAACCTGCAAACAGGCTAACATGCAAATATGCAAACTCACAGACATACAAAGTCAAAACTGACAAACTGTGAACTTACAAACGGGCACACGAAACGGTCGAACTAATAAACTGACAAACTGAAAACTGGCAAACTAAAAAACACGAAAAACTTACAAACATGCAAACATACAAACATGCAAACATGCAAACTTGCTAACATTTTAAAAACTGGAAAATTGGTAAACAGACAAGCGGACACTGAAAAAGTGACAAACTGACAAACACACACTTTTATATATATGTATTTATGTATATTTATATTATGTATATTATGTAGATATGACGTATCCATGTATCTATAATTATGTAGATTAATCTTTTCCAGTAACTTTTATTTAATAAGATTTGCTTTCTCTTTTCTTACAGGTAAGATTTTCCAACAGAAATGCCATAATACGAGTGAGTTTTTCGACATAGCCCCAACAACCCCAACGAATCGTTTTGTAATCGTCAGCGTAGTCATTAAAGCGCACACAGTTTGACAAGGCTTGCAGATAAGGCCATTATGCACAAGTCAGGCGTAATTATCGCAGGCCTCGCCACAACAAAGATCTGACCTTAGCCTGGCGTGACAATTAATTCAATTGAGAGCATAAATATCAAATCTAATAATTGAATTTCAATAAGTTTGACACATTTTGGCGTACATAAAAAACGACTCGGGGGGGTGGCAAAGAACATAAATAATGCTCAAGTCTAGACTATTCATGATTAGCTTAGGCTGTCGCTACCCCTTTCCTGCCACCACAAGCGGCTTAGGGCAATTCTCTCTAAAATACGATGCAAATTTAAGCAAAACTCGCACATAAACAGCACTCATTCAATTTGGGGGAATTTCATTAAACGAAGTGAAGTAAGTAGCATGAAATGTGGCAAAAGTCTCGACGACAGCTGTGGATGCCTCTTATTGGCAATTATTGTACATAAATTGCGCATTTCGGAGTGTGGGAATGTGTGTGTGCGGGAATGTGAGCTAGTTTACCTTTTTGTGTAGGCCACAAAATGTGCTCGTATCTTGTGTCTAATGTGGCCCATTAAGAGGCAGCACTAGCTTCTCCATCTGCTGATTGCTTGCGAGAGTCTGGGCAAATGTTTGGCCAAAGGTTAGCCACTCATCCAGTGGACTTTACTTTGCGGTCTTGCGGAGTGTCAGAGGCGTTAGCTTAATTGCATTTCAGAGCTGCTTTGTGTCGGCTTAAAGTCAGCCCAGTCAGCCCAGCCAAGCCAAGCCCAAGTGTTGACTAACAAAACACAACCAATAACCCACTTGAGAGGGCAAGTCAGTCAATCCCTAGCTAAAATCTATGCATGAATGCCATTCGCAACACATTTTTCACATTAACAGCCAGTAATTTTGTATGCACAGAACAACAAATCACTCGCTATGGCACAGCTGGGGCGTGGGGAAGGATTGCAGGAGCAAGTACCCTGCAATGTAATATAAATAAGCCAAGAACGCTTACAGCTAGAAATAGATCGTCAGTCGATTGCAAAGCGGCGAAGGAGGAGAGCAAGAAGTTGAGGGGTAATATTATAAAACAAAGGATACGCCCACGCGACTCTGTCGCTCTGTGGTCAATGCAGAGTAAATAAACTAGATGAAAGAACTTCAGTCACTGTTTTAAGTGTTTTTGGTATGACATTAAAATTTAACGGTCCTTCCAAAAATCTCAAAAAATAACCTAGTTTTTTGTTTTATTGTAAACACCTGTTGTAGGAATTGTTGGGAGTCTCAAAAATATCCTTAGAGCTGGATATTTTGGAAACCATAATGTGCAGAACGAAGAGTCCCAACAGAAATAGACCTTGACGTAATTATAAGCGCTTGTGTAAAAAGGTTGTCCCTAGCACAGATTAAAACGACAAAATGGTCCTTCGAGCCGGATATGCTGGAAGCGGTTTTAAGTAGAAGAAAGGATTCAAATTGTAAGCGCTTCTTGTGAAAGGTTGACGTAGGTCGTAGTACCTCAAAGTCGCTTCGTTCCAGAAATTTTGGAGATAATTTGATGAAGGAGAGTGGCGTAGAGTCTCAAAGAAGAAAAGGGTTGAAGGGTTTGTCTTCAGCAAGAGTCAATATCTCCAACAGGTCCTTCAAACCAGATATTCTGGAAATTATATTTTTTATTATTGGTTAGGATTTTGCACGATTCCACTGAGTTTGTTCGAGATCGAACATCAATATAGTATATCTCCCAGGGAAGAGAAAGGTCCCAAGACTAGTCTTAGTTAGAACGAGAGCGTAAGTTAAAGTCGGCCCTGCCCGACTTCGAAATACCCGTTACTCAGCTCAGCTCGGATAAGTATGCAACATTTGTTTAACTCGGCCATTTATTATCCGATCCTTTTGAAAATTTGTGAGATTGTAGATATTGGCCACATAGACTACACTGCAAAAATCTGAGCTCGATATCTTAAAAATTGTGGGAGTTATTCAATATTTTTTATTGCGGGGGCGGGAGGGGGCGTGGCCAAAATTTGAAACAAACTTGATCTGCCTACAGACAATGCTAGCTTACGTATAAAATTTGGTTGCTCTAGCTCTTCTAGTCTCTGAGATCTAGGTGTTCTTACAGACGGACGGACTGACGGACGGAAGGACTGACGGACGGACAGACAGACGGACATGGCTATATCGACTCGGCTGTTGATGCTGATGAAGAATATATATACTTTATGATATCGGAGATGCTTCCTTCTGCCTGTTACATACATTTGCACGACTTTAGTATACCCTTTTTACTCTACGAGTAACGGGTATAAAAACTTGCCAAAGTTAACTTTCTGTTTTCGAAGCCTATATTTGACTTATAAATAGTTTGAATACCTTCAGAATTCTTCTTAAAGTGCTTACAAGTGCCATGCGTGTTAGATAATTGAGTATATCGTTCCATAAAGCCAGTTAAAAACTCAGAAATGTAGTCCAATGTAAGGTAAATTAAGAGGTCTGTGAACAATTGCAGGAAAGTGGTGAAAAGTCATCCTCAGAACATACGCCAAATCGCTAAGGATCAATTTGGTCTTTAGACGTATCCCTTATAGAGGGTTCATCGGAGTTATCTGAATTAAAAATGAAACTTTTTTAGAGAATGAATGAAAATTCAAAAATTTACAAGCATTTTGGTTCGAGAGTAAGGGATTTAAGGATCCTTTTTACTCGTCAGAGCACTGAACCGAACCGTTTTGTTTTGAGGTTTTTTTGTTGGACAGTTCAGCATATTCAAAACGACGGCGGTTCAGCTTGTCCTCGGAACAAGCGGTTCGGTTCGTTTAAGCCGGTTTGCATTCCTACTTTAAAGTCAAGCTCCTTCGTTAAATTTCGTGTAAGCAGCACTCAAATTTACCTTTGATGATGAGGCAACGTGAGAATTGTAAGTTGAATCGGTTTTTCAATTCACATTGTCCTAAAAGAGAATTCTGAGAGTGTCAAAACTGTTTTTCGCTGACAGAAGTCTGACAGAATTTCATAGCTTACAATCTTAACAGTCTTTGCAAAAATGACAAATGTTTATTATTACATCTGAAAAAATCTAAAACTAGTTACACAAACGTTTTGCCCATTTAGAACAGCAGCAAATTAAAGCTGTGGAATTTCAATAAGCTTTCTGCTCGCCCCGTCGGTTCAATTGAATTGAACATTCTTTGTATATTGGTTGGCCTTTAATTGCTCAAAGCAAAGGCAAAAGTTGCGCGCATATTTGACTGGCCGCAATGGAAACCTTTTATTATAATTTAGGCAAGGCATGCGGCCGGCCAGTTTTAGCCAAAAGGAAGAGGACACCGTTCGAGCGGAAACCACTAACTAAGAGAGTGCAGGGGGAGGAGGGGGCGTGTGCGTGACCTAAACTAAAAAACCGCAAATAACACAAAACACAAACAGCTGAAGCAGCCACACGCCAACACAAGGGGCAGTGGCAGCGGCAGGGGTCGGGGCACGGGCCGGGGCATTCCGAACAAGCAATGAAAATCATGTCAAAATCCAAAGCCACAAAACAATTAAACAAAATTGCAAATTAGACCTTATTTAGGCAGCGGGGTTGACAACTCAACTCAACTCAACCGACCACGCCCCATTTGCGGTGCACAGTGAATTGCCGAAAAGGAAGGAAGTGTAGGAAATTGCCTATTTGCAATTGTAATTTATTCATTTTGTTTAATATGCCGTGAAGCGGCAGGCTTTCAGCACAAAAACAATAATTTCTCTCGTACTTGTTTTTTCGGCTTTGTCAACCAACAATTTTTGAAGCCACCGCCACCCTCAGCCAACGGATTGCAATGGTTCATTCCAACTAATGACTTGATGTCAAGGTCAGGCAGCAGGCGGCTGGCTGGCTTGTCTTTGTTCTGGTTTGTTGGCTTCGATTTCAATTAGAAATTTGCAAGTTTGCGCTTAATTTGCGTAATTATCATAAAGTTTGACGAAGGATGTCGAGAAAATGGTTGCAAACAGATTGTATTTATGACGAATGTACATGATGTGGCTCTGGTCTGGTCAGGGGATTGACTGATGGATGTTGGATGGATGGTATGAGCTATGATTGCTTTTGCCTTGGCATTAGTTTGGGGAAAGACAGCTTAAACCGCAAAATCAGCAATGGATCAATTACTGTCAATGGTTTTGTGAACTTAATTCAATTACAGTTCACCAGGTGGCGCAGTAGGCGGTCGTTCTTCTTCATAAGTTTATCAATGCCATGTAAGCATGCTCCTCCGATACGTAAGCTCCAATTGTGGCACTTTTTTTCCCAGCATTTTGGCAGGTATCTCACCAATGGCAGCTGTACCAGTTCAGCCAGCTGGTTTAGAACAGCAAAAAAAAAAAACCTAACTTCATACTACGAAACTACACACCAAGTTTCAAGTTCATAGCTTAAATAACTTCTAAGATAAGGCTCTGAACCACTGTTGAACCGGTTTAAAACCGGAACAAAAAAAAGAAGAAGAAAATCGCTTACTGAATGTCGATCATTATACCCTTGCAAAGGGTATTATAATTTTGCCCAGAAGTTTGCAACGCATAGAAATATTCATTTCCGACCCCATAAACTATATATATTCTTGATCAGGGTGACGAGCTGAGTCGATTGAGCTTTGTCCGTCCGTCTGTCCGTCTGTTTCTACGCGAACTAGTCTCTCAGTTTTAAAACTATCGAGCTGAAATTTTGCACAGAGTCTTCTTTTTGCTGCACACTTCTAATATGTCGGAACCGACCGGATCGGATGACTATATCTCATAGCTCCCATAGGAACAATCGGTCGGAAAACTAGTTTTAGTATGAAAAACTTTTTTCTTTTCAATGGAAACGTCTCCAAACTTTGTAATCGTAGGTTTTGTATGTTTTTTTATAATCCTACCAGTTTTTATTCAAATCGGACAACTATATGGTATAGTTGCCATACAAAAGATAGGTCTGAAAAACAGTCTTAGTTAGAAAAACTATTTTGTTTTTAATGGTAGCATCCTGCAATTTTGTATTTGTTTGTTTCTCGTACTTTTACATAATTCTACAAGTTTTTGTCCAAATCGGATGACTATATCATATAGCTCCCATACGAACGATCGGTCGGAAAATGGGGAAAAGAGTATTTTTTTAAAATTGTCGCAACCTAAACTAACCTAACATAAATCGAGATCCCTCGCGTTTCACACTGTAGCACTGCTTTTACGATTATTTCTATATCCATTAGTAAAAGTATTTATCTGACCTAGAGAATTATAGTTGAATTGTACAGGGTGCGCCATCTAAAGTGTCGGTATGGCAACACTGAATAAATATAAAAACAAACAACCGATTGCTATATGTTGATCTTGTTCCTTTAATTTGGTCCTGTACAATTTATTTCGACTACTTTTTGAACACAACATCAATCAAGTGGCCGCCTTTATTGGCCACAACAAAATGTGCCCTTTTTGCGGCATTTTCCATCACTTTTTCGAGCGTCTCAGTCGATAAAGTGGCGATTTCGGCACGAATGTTGGCCTTAAGCTCTTCAATGGTCTGTGGATCGCTGGCGTAAACCTTGCTTTTTAAATAGCCCCACAAAAAGAAGTCTGGGGCGGTCAATTCTGGAGATCTGGGTGGCCAGTCAATATCGCCTCTTTTTGATACCAGGCGTCCAGGTCACTTTTTGGTCGTGTAAAGGTATTTCATGGATGCGGTGTGGATTTTCCGTGCCCCATATGCGACAATTTTGCTTTGTTAGCACAATTGAACGATTATTTTCGATGAGCAGCGTCACTATTTCGGCACGTTGTTTTGGTGTGAAGCGTTCCATGGTCAAAATTGTACTAGATTGATGTTTCCAAAACATGTCTAACAAAAGCAATCGGTTGGTAAATGTCAAAGTTATTCAGTGTTGCCATACCGACACTTTATATGGCGCACCCTGTACATGTTTTTGAATGATAGCAGTTAGATCTAGTCTCGTACGCTTAATGGGAATCTCGTCATCTATACCGCCTGTTCAAAGTCAAATGCTTCTTTCCCTAGAATTTTGTAGTCATACTTTATCTTGGCTCAGTATACATAAAAAAGGAAATATATACGAAAAACTCCGGAGAGTTCCAATATCTGTGGATGTATCGTCAAAAAATTACTTAAATTGTTCGGCATCAGGTTCGAGGTCTCAAAAATCTAAGGCGCACGGTGTATGGTCCAAAATACCCAAACCGAACCGGTTCTCAGGGGTTCGGTTCCGGACCGGCTTGCAGGCTTGCACGTGATTCACTGTTTAAAAAGGCAGCATTCCGGGTTCGAACCAGTTCAGTTTCAATTTCTTTAGTTTGTTTTTTAAACTTTTTGGTTAATTTCTGTGTTGCAACTTAAAGTGACGCCTGTGTAGATACAGCGTTGCCTTTCTAAAGTTCAGCAACAGCCACAACAAAAGCATATTCCTTAAGTGTGCAAGCTGTGTGTAGCCTTCATACGGAACCCTTTTCTAGCAATTCTAAATTAAGCCTATTAGTTACCTACAGTCCCCGGTGTGTGGAACCTAAACCGCAACTCAAGCTTCAACTACGTTTAACTTTAACTGACAAAATTGTAATCTCCATTAAGATTAAAAAGCAACAGCTTTTTAAATCTTTCGAATGCAACTAACTGGCTTTTGTCCTTCTGCTTGCGGTTTCTTTTAATAGACTCCCTCCCCGCCAGTTGGCTTGTTGCAGCTCCATTTAGCTACTTAACCAGGCTTACTTAGTCTTAGTGCTTACCTTCTTTGCTCGCCAAATGGGCAATAGATTGCAATTTTATGTCACAACATTCAAGCAAATTGTTGGCCATTTAAAACGGTTTAAAAGCCATCCAACCAGACACACACACACACACACACACGCCCCCGCTCACACATTTGATTACAAAAAGACAAGGCACAAGCTGGCTTTTGTGGATGGGTACAATAAATGAGCGCCCATTTGCGTATGAAAGGAGAAGGGGAAATTGTTTTGGTTGTCGAATTACGTAAACATTGTCATAAATGAAAAATTCAGACAGCCACGAGTCGAGCATTTCATTTGTTCTGGGAAATTTGTCAATCTCTGGGAGCCGCAACTTCGACTTTAGTTTGTTTCTTTTTTCGGCTTTAGTCGCCGCAGGGATTTACATGAGCAGTGACTTTGGACTCGTTTTTTTTCGTTCCAGTTGACTGTTGTTTTGTTTACATTAATGCAGACCAGCAAATTGCTTTCGCTTTCCTCTGCTTCCTTGTGGATTTTGGTTTTTAGGCCTGGCTGGCTGTGCATGTCCCTCCGTCTGTCTGTCTGTCTGTCTGCCCGCCTGTTTCGAGCGTCTGCAGCAGGCGCGACATATTAATTATTCATTTCGATTTTTGGTCTGCCAGCAGCGGGAAGCCAAAAACACAGAGCGAGAAAAAAAGTGCTTGTGATTTATAAACACGCGCGTCGCTTTTGGTGATTTACTGCAAATTGCTTTATAATGTTATATAAATTTTGTTACTTAGTTCAGCTGCTGTGGTTGTTGCTCAGTGCCTGCTACTGAGTAATTACCCAGACATAAAGAGAAAGCCACAAAAGAACAGCAGAAAATATGATGATGTCGCTTAATACGATGTGAAAGCTGACGGCTTAAGTAGGCAGCAGATGGGCTTAACCTTGAGGCCAACTGTTAACAGCGCCAGCAATGACAACAGCAAATGAATAGAAGTCTGCATGCACAAGTGTTTGTTTTGTTTGTTTGTTTGTTTGTTGTTTCAACTTTTTAAATTGAAAACGGGAAAATTGTCAATTTGAAAAATTGAATTTTATTTGATTTCTAGCCTGCGGATTGTTTTTCAATGGGCATCAATTACCGCAAATTTAGATTAACAATAAATAAAAATATCACCGAAAGCCACAAACAAAATAAATTTATAGCCATTTGATATAAAATTCAATTAAATTCAAGTTAAACGGTTGTTCAAAGTCGAAGTCTACTGATGATGGAGACGTTGGGTTCTTGAATTAGGTGAGAAAAGGTGCACCCAGAACAAAGTACTGCAAATAACTCAAGAAGAAAAGCTCTTGATAAAAAAATGTATTCGTTCTTGAATTTTCAAGAATTTTGCTCTTGAAATCGAGTTAAATTCGGTCTCAGCTTGGTGCTTTTAGGCAGGGGGGAGTGAGGTAAAGAAACTGAGAGAGTAGAGCAAGCACATTAGAGAGAATAGCGTTGAGTCTGCTCTTACAGTTTTGTATTTTTTGGGAGTGGGGTGTGTGGGGAAGCTTTCGAGCAGTCGATTTTTGCACTCATGTTGCTTTGAAATTCCCAACCAGTTATGGCATTGCTGGCATGGAGAGACCTCTGTTCGATTGACAGTTGACAGACAAAGGTGTTGAGGTGTTGTGCTACATGGTTTAACAATTAATTTTCGATAAATTTAAACACAATTAAATAACACCACTGATTTTAAATTGGAATCTGTAAAGCTCTTGCCTTAAGTGTCAACGATCTTACTCTTGAATCTAATGAGCTCTTGATACTAGATAGAACGTTCTCGATTTTTGACTATGCTGTATGCTCTGGATTCCGGAATGAGAAATCGGGAATTTGAGTATGTTTAGCACTTGATTCAAGAACTATTCTGCTTGATATGAGAATGATTCGTACTAAAATTAAGTATTTTAGCTCTTGGAACAAGAAAACCGGGGTCAAATATGCAAACTTGGATCAAGATTTTCGCTCTTTTATTGAGAATTTTCACTCTTTTCGAACTATTGATCTGGAAAACTCTTGATCCAAGTATGAAATTCTATATTTTTTCACTGAGTGTGATTGACCCTACCCAAGTTACCATAAAATATGAAAAAAGAAACATAAAATTGAAATAAAAACACGTCCAAGTGATAAAATAATTAAATTGTTTATGTTAAATATTTAATAAAAAATCACAGAAACACCTACAAATAATGTACTTGTTAAGGCTTAAAAAAGTCTATACACAGAAAAAAAAAATGGGGAGATAAAGTCAATCCCGAAAAAACATGATTTTTTCTCGACATTCGGATTGAAATTTCAAGCAAAGGTCGTTCTGGAGCCGAGATATCCGAGATCAAGTCAATCCAATTTGAAATTGGAATGAGAAAATCCGGAATTGACCGACTTCTGACATCGTTTGGGATTGATTTAATCCCGGATGGCTTGATTTTTTTTTTTCTGTTAACGGGTCACAAAAAGTTTTTAAAAATACACGTCCAAATGATAAAACAGTATGAAAAACCAAACGGGATGTACCAAAAAATTGGTTAAATTATAAAAATTGCTGTTTTAAATGTTATTAAAACAACAGAAACACGTCCAAATGATAACACGTTTGGTTTTTTAAATCTTGGGCCAAGAAGTGCATGTTTTTATTCATGTTCATACCTTAGCACTTTGCAACTTAAGGTTCAACGCACTTCAGAGCACTCCCCGTATAACATTTCTTTTTCGCAATTTCTGTCTAACAGCAAAAAAAAACAGAGTAAATTGTTAGTTTTTCTGACACAAAAGCGACTATCGAGAAGAGCAGACTTTGTGTGATTTGCAAGAAAAAAAGCAATGTGTCACGCATGTAACCAAGAGAACTTGTGGGATGCCTTAATACACCAGCTAGACTTTCATTGTGTAGCCGGTAATTTGACTGTCATAGCAACCGGTAAGTGAAAGTATACCGCGCTTTTTTCCCGCCGCCTCCTCAAATTCCGACCACATTTCTTCACTTTAAGTTGAGGCTCTTTAAATTACTTTAGTTATTTATGGCTGTCCTTCAACAAGCCAGCCGCCCAATAATCTAGTATTAATTTGACATGCCCCATAAATTGCTGGAAATTGTTTAAAATGGTTTCGGCCCCAACCCACCACCCTTCTCACATTAGAAATAACCCACCGAAAGTATATAAATTTTGTGTAAATGTTGTGGCTTTTCAAGGGCGGGAGTCCACCAACATAAATGGTAAAAGCATTCCAAGTGCTGCTGGCAATTGTTGACATACCTTAAAGTCAGCCACCAAATCACTTGACTCATCCCAAGCTGGCGGTCCTAGGCCGGCTTTCACGGGCCCACACAATGAAATATTAATAAATTCCATTACCAGAGAAAACACACTCGAGTGCGCAGGGAAACATCAATGGCAATGGCAACACGCAGCAGCAATCCAACACAATCACTGAAGGAGACGCCGATTCGATTCTCTGATTCCGATTCTCTCCGCTGAAGCATTTCGCTTGTGCCACGCAGACAATTTTCAATTGAAGTGGGGGACTTGCCAATTCAATCTACCAAATACATATAAAATGTATCGCATATACGCATTTAGAAGGCATTCAGTGCACACTTACAATATTTTCTGAGTCGCATTTGCTGCTGGCAAAGAGTTTATTGCCAACAACTGAGTCGCAGAAGTACAAGGCGGCTGGCTGATGGCATTAAAGTCGCTTTAACAGCCATTCAGGACGACAATTGGCGCTTATCGCACTCGAATTACTCGCAATGGTATTAACAATAATATTTAATTTGGCAAATGAAACCGCACCCCCCTCGACTTTAGGCAGATGCGCTTGTTAACAAGGCCAACAAAATGCAGTCAGCCATGACAATGGACTTGGCTTGCAGCTGCCGCCACCCACAGCTCTGCAATTAAATGCAAATGGCGTGTGAAAGCCAATTTTGAAAAGTACACAGACAAAATGTACTAAGTGCAAGGCATTGGCACGGCTAATTTGTAGGGCGTGAGGGGGCTGGGGTGGCTGGGGGTAGTATGAAATCCCATTCAAGTTGTGCTTGAGTGGATTTCATGACTGGGCTCCAAAAAAAAAAAAAACATAGCATACTTCTCAGCGCACTGGGCAGAAAAAGTTCACTTTGATAATTCCCAGAAACTGTGTGCATTAAATGTCCACTTCCTTTCGGGCATTTCTGCTTCATTTTACTGTCAATTCGTACAATATTCAAAAGACATTGAGAAAAGAAAGATGGTCGTCATAAGAGTCAATTTAAAGTGGAACACAAGTTGGGCATGGCAAATCTCTTTATGGGTTCTTAAATGCACTTGAAGGAAAATTGAAATTTTTGTATTTGCCAGCCTAGACAAAGGAGTCTTTGTGGCTGGACAATCAGAATTGGTATCTAACAAGAGTTACATATGCCAGCGAATTGTTCAACAAGTTCACAAACTTTGACAAAATGCTGACTAGTTTGGTCATGTTTAAGCGGAAAGTTTAAGTAAATTCATCAGTCAGGTCAGCTTCAACACATTTTGATCTACATAGCATTAAAACAAGTATGAAAGTTGTTCAAGTCCGACTGCCTTATGCTCTGTACAAAACAAAAGTGTAAGCACATATTTTGATGCTGCAATAGCAGCTGAAAGCAACGCTGCCACTGCGCCACTGCTGCAGCAAACATTCTTTTGCTCATAACTTGATTGGTGCTCATTTGGCAGATTGATTACTAAATTTGTCCGGAAGGTAACATTATTCTTGTTCTTCTTGATTTACAAAAAAATTTCTAGTTTTTAGACAGAAAATAATTTCTTAATTTTCAAAATTTGTCGATTTTTTCTAGATATTTTTCAAAAAAAGAAATATATTGCACAGTGTCCCAAAAGACTGAAAATTCAATGGCAAATGGATGGACACGAACTCTTGTCGTTAAGCTTTCTGGCTTGATAACCGCATGGTGAGGCAGGTAGAAGTTTTGGGAATGGGATTCGGACGGAACCTTTTTCATGTGGCCGAGATCTAAATATTCCTGAATGACAGCATCATACTCCTGCTTTAATTCGGGTGTTTTGGAAAGGCGATTCTCGTTTTTTAGAAATTGCGCTAACGCAATGGATCTAGAATGTCCCAAGTTGATCTTCTTTGGATCCCGGAATGGAAGGGTCCCCATGTATCGACCGCTATCGTCCCTCTCTGTCGTTTCTTTGAAAATCTGCTCACAGAAAGTGTCGGACTCCTTAGCTACACTTCTCGGCAACAGCTCTTCGAGTGACTCCTCTTGATCTACATTGACTTGAGTTGAGAATGACCAGATAGATTTATACTCCGTGGCAGGCACTGGGCCTGTCAGGATCCAACCGAATATGGTCTCCTGCCCTACGAGGGTGCCACAAATTTTGGACTGGAAACCACTCATTAATATGGAGGGAAGAACATCCATTGAACCATTGAATTTTCAGTGGCGGAAAAAGTCTGTTTCGAGAGATAAGAAAGCGATTCTTTCTGTGGCTAAGAAAGGGTTTCTTTCATAAGCGATTCTCCCTGGAAATAAAAAAAAACTTTGTTCTGGAATACAAAAGTTGGAAGAAAATCCCTTATACCTTTAGTTAAGAAAGTTGTGGCAAGGGAATTATATACATTTTTATACCCTTGCAAAGGGTATTATAATTTTGCCCAGAAGTTTGCAACGCATAGATATATTTATTTCCGACCCCATAAACTATATATATTCTTGATCAGGGTGACGAGCTGAGTCGATTGAGCTTTGTCCGTTCGTCTGTCTGTCTGTTTCTACGCGAACTAGTCTCTCAGTTTTAAAGCTATCGAGCTGAAATTTTGCACAGAGTCTTCTTTTTGCTGCACACTACTAATATGTCGGAACCGACCGGATCGGATGACTATATCTCATGTTTCCCATAGGAACAATCGGTCGGAAAACTAGTTTTAGTATGAAAAACTTTGTTCTTTTCAATGGAAACGTCTCCAAACTTTGTAATCGTAGGTTTTTTATGCTTTTTTATAATTCTGACAAGTTTTATTAAAATCGGACAACTATATGGTATAGCTGCCATACAAAAGATAGGTCTGAAAAACAGTCTTTGTTAGAAAAACTTTTTTGTTATACTCTGTACCGTAGGTACATAGAGTATTATAAGTTTGTGCAAAAGTATGCAACATCCAGAAGAAAGCATCTCCGACCCCATAAAGTATATATATTCTTGATCAGCATCAACAGCCGAGTCGATATAGCCATGTCCGTCTGTCCGTCCGTCTGTCTGTCCGTATGAGCGCACAGATCTCAGAGATGGTAAGAGATAGAGGTTTGACGTGTATGGGACATATGCTTCTTATGTCTGCAGGCAGATCAAGTTTATTTTCAATTTTGGCCACGCCCCCTCCTGCCCCCGCAATTTAGAAAAAACGTCATATCTCCCACAGTTTTGAAGATAGATGGCTTGTTCCTTCTGGACATATTTAGTTGTTAGAATAACTTATCGATCCGCCAAAGGAATGAAGAAGATCGGATGAACGGTTTTCGAGTTATGATCAAAAGACAAAATTTCTTGGTACAGAGTATGTTATAGTCGGGCTTGACCGACTTTCTTTCTTGTTTTTAATGGTAGCATCCAGCAAATTTGTATTTGTTTGTTTCACGTGCTTTCACATAATTTTACAAATTTTTGGCCAAATCGGATGACTATATCATATAGCTCCCATACGAACGATCGGTCGGAAAATGGGAAAAAGAGTATTTTTTGAAAAGTGAGCACTTGCAAGGGTATAAAAACTTCGGCACAGACGAAGTTAGCTTAGCTTTCTCGTTATTTTAAACCTACTCTGAACTGTAATCGGAACCCTTGAACTCAACACAATTTGATTGACGTCTCAACTAGATGCTCCATCGCATATGCACGTAAACGAAACTACTTCTATTAAATGGTATCTACCATCTGCCTAAAAGTATGCAACAATATTTCAAATCGCCTGCTTAAGATAGCTGGAAATTCTCAAGTACGAATTCCGTGCACTCTCAAATTCACCTTCATGGGTAGCAAATGGATGGTCAAGGATGTAAGTTTGAAAGTTAAAACAATTTAAGCAATGTAAGACTTCAACTTGTGAAAATCTAATCCCAAACTCGATAAAAAGGATAGAAAACTGTTGTTTGAACTTTTAAGTTTTCTTTTCAAACAATTTCAAACTTATTATTAAAGATCTATATTGAAAAATCAAACATTCTTTGGGAAAATTCAACCTTTTTTAGCAAAAGTTTAGCTCTCAAAATCATTTTTTAAACTTACAAGCATACAAAAATATGGAATAAAATTTTGGAAATCTACTGCTATAGTCGGAAAATGGGCAGAATACTGGTGAATGTAACTTTCCGGCATACAATTAGGTTTTTACTTCGGTTTTTTAGTGCGAAAGTTCACGCTTAGAGCGAAATCTTTTATCGAACTATAACAAAACTATTAAATTAACTAGTTGGCCCGGCGAACTTCGTACCGCCTAACAATAAAAAACTGCTGATGCCAACTTTCAATCAAATTTGTTTAGTACTGAGCATAGCTCTCATACAAAATTACCAAAAAAAAAAACATATATGTGTTCGAGAGGTACCCGAAAGAGTTGACCGATTCGGACCATATTTGTTATCAGCCTTCCTCTATTCATGACGAATGTCTTTATAAAGTTTCATCCAAATCGGTTAAGTTTAGGTCAAGTTATGGTGCAAAAAAGCCGTGGATGGCAAATTACGCGATCCCTGTGTGACCTACCAGAATCAGCTATAGATATAAACCACCTACGCTGTTACTACTACACTCACACGAAATTTCATCGAAATCGGTCCAGCCGTTTGGGAGGAGTGAGGTTACAAAGCCATGTACGGAAGAATTTTATATAATATATTAAGATCTCTATTCTCAGAGCTGCACATCATACGCGATGGCATCTTCACTGATAAATGTCAACAAAATCTCCTCACTCAAAGTTAAACTTTCCGTGTGCATCGGCCATGAACTTAAGTTACACTCACAGAGTGTGCCTGGTGTAGGGATTAGACTCGTATAACCAACTATTCATAATCTATTTTGAGCAATGTTGTTTGAGCTGACCCAAATGCTGGGGATTATGCGACTATCATGAGCTTAAAAAAATATTCTCTTTCATTTTAAAACATGAAACCTGTGTACAAACGGGGAGAGTAAATTGTTGAAACCCAGCCGGTTGGGGCAAGGGGTGGTGGTGGGGGATGAGGTGTAAGGGGCAATCCCCAAAAACATTTTAATGAATATGCGGAGAAAAGTACAAATTTTAGCAGGAGCGGCAGCAACAAAAAACGAACACATAAAAGTAAAAGCAAATCTTTGTCTGTTCCGATTTACATGCACATCCATCTCGATGTGTGTGTGTGTGTGTGTGTGAGAGTTGTGTTTATGTAAATTTGGGCGTTTTTCTTCCCTCTCCCACTTTTTTTATTGTATAAATTTTTCGTAGCTGAAAATTAGAAATGTTCCACTGCGTTCGGCTTCACTGACAGTGCGTGGCAAATTGCTTTCCGAAGTCTGAAGTCTGGCATGTCTGGGCACACACACACACCGATACACACCCGCACATATGCATAACCAATAGCTAACAATAATAAAAATGCCATTTTTTTTTCTTCCGTTGCGTTGCGCCGTTTCCGTTTCCCAACAATAAGTACCGAGGGCTAAACTGGTAGATACGAATTTGTGGCAGTAATTTGCATGGGCACATAATATCTATGCATTAGAATTATGACCCCTCCGCTCTACTCCACTCCCCTGCCCTGCCCCACCTAACAAATAATGGCAGAGATAAATACAATTTTGCACATATTACGCTGCGTGCACATGGCGTATGAGCAATAAATGTGCCTGCCGTCGCTATTATTATGACATTAATGCCATCGAATCGATCATCCACAGTGTCGAGGCTTTTAGCATACGTTGATTATAGTGCGTTATAAAAAAGATATCGCCGCCTGGGCACACTTGCAATTAACTTAATTACTGTTTAAACTTTCAGGCCAGACAATAACAACAACAACAAAAACAGCAACAACAGAATAAGCACTAAAAAAAATATTTGGCAAATTAAATTGGTCGAGTTTGGGCCCCTCAGAGATTTAGCACGTGGCCTGTGCAGGTCTGGCATAATCGAAAAATTTAACTCTGGCACAGTGGGGCAAATGATACGATTTCGAAAGTTTATGTTTTAGAAATTTAAAAGCAGGGATGGATATTAAGTACAGTTTTATAAATGACAACAGCAGTATTGTGCTGTGGAATTGAACCAGTTAAGCACTTTTTCTACATTTTAGGTAGATTCGACAAATTAAGTATGGATCTAAATTCAATTGAGAATCTTTTGCGCATCATTTCTGCCAGAATATTCGGTCTTGCAAAACATTAAGGCATTCTGCTCTGCTTTGAAGCTGCTTAAAAAAAAGCAATTGTCAAGTTGTGGCAAAACGGTTTAAGCTTTTAACAAAACTTGGTCAATTTAATGCTCCAATGTTAAATTTGCACATATAACAAATTTCTACGAAATACTGATCTGTTTTTATATCCTTGCTTGTAACGCATAGAACCAAGCATCTCCGACCACATAAAGTATATATATGCTTGATCAGCACGACCAGCTGAGTTGATTTAGCCATGTCCGTCTGTTTCTATGCTATCTCCTCCTATCCTATCTTCACCTAACTTTGCACGAAGTCTTATAGTACGAATACGCTGCACATTTGTCGGAACCGGCCAGATCGGATGACTATAGCATATAGCTGCCATAGGGATGATCGGTCGAGAAATTAGTTTTATTGAGAAAAACTTTTTTGTTTTCAATGGAAACGCCTTCAAACTTTGTATTTTTTAGTATGCCATGCTTTCACATAGTTTTACTAAGTTTGGTCGAAATCGGATATCTATATGGTATGGCTGTCATAGAAAAGTAGAGTCCGAAAAGTAGTCTTAGTGAGAAAAACTTTTTTGTTTTCTATGGAAATGTTTTAAAAAACTGGCATTTATTTATTTCATATGCTTTTATACAGTTCTACAAAATTTTGTTTAAATCGGAAGACTATAGCATATAGCTGCAGTACGAATTATTGGTCGAAAAAGAAGTTTTATTGAGAAAAACTTTTTTGTTTTTAATGGAATCGACTCCAAATTTCTTATAAGCTTGTTTATTAGGCTTCTGCATGATTTCACTAAGTTTGGTCGAAAGCGGACGTCTATATGGTGATTGATTATATGACAATTTATCGATTTTTTGAACAGTTTGGTTCTACTTTTTGTTGCCACTGTGGCCGGCCTTTCAGCAACAGTCTCTCTCCGAGAGTTGCTTCCACTGTTGTCGCAGCAACTATTTGGAATGCGATTTGTAGAGCAAATTGCGCCTGCGTTTGTTCCGGAGTCTCAGAAATACGCTGGGATGCGAATGTGTTCAGCAAATTGTTGACGTCGATTGCTCGCCTGCTCTGACTTTTTCGCTTACACTCTTTCGACTTGCAATTTTTAAAGTTAGATACAATTTCTTGGCATATCTAAAGAGTCGCAAAATTTATAATTTAAAAATGTTTAAAGTTTATTCTGGTTTGAATGAAAATCTTTCAAAGCATTGACTGATGTCTGCTTTGCTGCTTCAACAAATTTGATCTGGTTGATTATGCTTACTGACTTCTGACAGTTGAGATTTTCAAAGCAGCAGCAAGAAATGTGAGTAAAAACTCATGAATTTTGTGTTGGTTATAAGTACGTTAAATCTGATTAATTTTCAGTCCACATTGCATAGTAAAACCTAATAAAAGATCAGATATTTACCTGTTTATGTTTAGCATTTCTGCAGATTTCTTGTCAACCAATAGGCCTATTGATTTGAAATATAACTTGTACAACCTCCAACATATTAGCTACAATCGCTGATTCAAAATATTTTAAAATCTCCTGGGGCACTTTCCTCCATTATGTTTTACAAAAGCTTTCATATTCTTAGAGCCAATTTGTAAATACTTGGTTGCAAATTGCACTTTGCGATGATAAATGTTTAATATAATTGCACTTTATTTAGTAATAGAATCAACAAAATGCCATCCATGGTGCCTAGCAACCAAATGATTATGCCAGCAGCGTGCTCCATTATCGTTTTGCTCATTTCCGTTGTCGTTTTTGATACTCCTACCCTGCGCTCCCTCTAGCTACACTTTTCACTGGGCAATGAGTGCATTTGACTTTGAGGAAACCGTTTCCCCCTCTCCCCACTTGGTCGCGCAGGCAATAACTTTCGCGTCAGTTCAGTTACGGAACTTAATGCTGCTGCTATATTCTGTTCTCTTTTCAGCCCACTTTTCTTTAAACAGCCTGTGCCAGCTGGCTGGCAATTGGCCAAGTTAATAGAGAGACAGCCGGCAGGCCCGATAATGACGTTGCTGCAGCTGCTGCTGCTCATGTTGATGATGACGCTGCTAACTTGGTTATTGCTGCCAGCATAAAGAGTGAAAGAGAGAGAGAGAGAGAGAGAGAAGGGTAAAAGACAGCCAGCCGGCCAAAAACAATAGACCCAGCGCATCGCTCCCGCCTCGTCCACGTCCAAGGCTTACTGCATTTCCGGTTGTTGTTGTTGTTGTTGCTGTTCCTGTCGCCGTCGTCGTCGTCGTCATGCCACTCCTCCACATGGCACACGGCATTTGTGTGGCCTGGCTGCTGCTACTTGTTGTGATTGTGATGAGCGGTAAGTACTGGGGGTATTTATGCCATTGGCCGGCTCCGTCCGTCCGTCCATACGTCCCTCTAGTTAAGTTTCGTTTTATGGTTGCCACAGTTAATTGTTGGCAATTGCTGCTCCCGTTGCTGTGCTTGTTGTTTGCATTGTTTCAATTAACAATTGGTTTGCGAAAACTTTTCATGGCAAAGTTATTCCCTTGGCCATATTCCATTAAATGAAATAATATTGCGTATACGCCTCGCAGGCCCATTTCCCCGGTCATAATGCAAAGTAAAAAGTTTTTTGGCCGAACCTCAAGCGTAATTAAAGTGCGTTTAAACAAATACACAAATTTGATTGGGTTTGAGTGTGCGCGAGTGTGTGTGCGGTCAAAGCCAGTCAAAAGAAACCGAAATTAAACAGAGAATTCAGTACAAAGTTTTTTTTTTACATATTTTAAGCTTACTTTTTGCTTGGCAAAGCCAATTAAATTTTACCTGGCGCACCGAGTGCCTCGGTTTTGTACTTGGTCCTTCGAGCCGGATGGAAATGAGATGGAAAATTGTTTGATTCGATGTAGAATGCTAAAATAAAAACAGTTTCAGACAGGAATCGTTACAATTATAATTTTTGAAATGACAATTGAACTTTAAATATTATATATTAAGTTTTTTTTTATTAAACTCAGCAAAAAACTATTATTTCTAAATGGATTAAAAGTTAAATATACATTTTTATTTTATAAAAAATTGTTAAATATGTGTTATTTCCAATATCTTTAGTTAAAATGGATTTTGAACATATTTTTATGTATATTTTTTTTATAAGTAAATATTTTTAATGTATTTTTAATATATTTTTAAGGTATTTTTTATATATTTTTTTATATATTTCTTATAAATAAGTTATTACTATATTAAACTATATTGTTTATATATTTTTAGTATTTGTTTATATTCCTTTTTTATTTATTTTATTTTAAAAATTAAACTAGGAACTTTTTCCATTTTTTTAAGTAAAATTTTTCAACTTCATAATTTTTTTTCAATATATTTTTTAGTTCTAAAAATTGCAAATAAAATTTTTTTATTCAAAATAAAATTTATTTTATTTTAAAAATTTCAAATAAAAACTTTTTATATAAAATTAATTTTATTATAAAAATTGAAAATAACACTTAATTCACAATATTTTTCTTTGTTGATCCAAATTCAACTATTTTAATTATCAGTTTTGTTTTCGTTTATAATAGAATTACATTAAATTAAATACAAATTTTAAAATAAAAGCTTAAGGTGTAGGACACTTTTTTATATGCCTTGAATCGTTTGAGACCTCCCCTCCTTTCCTAGTTTATTCCCTAGCACTCAAATAGCATCAAACAATTACAATGTTTAAACACACCAAATTATTCGTGATTAATGCGCTTCAAAGTATGCAAACTTTATTTCCTCAAGTTAATATGTATTGAAATGAAGCCATTGCAAGTCTGTCATAGATATTTGAAACTGTATATTTACTCAGATTGTTGGGTATTCAACAAGGATACCCAGATATAAAATATATACTTGACCAGAACTAGGATTTTCATATAACATAGCATACTTTTAAGGGCATTAAGCATGATATACTTTGTGTAGATAAACGTAGTAATAGAGAAATTTCATTGAATTTAATGTAAATGTTATTGAAAATCAATTGCCAAATATTTTGAAATGCCAATGAAAAATGTAGCACATTTTGATAAATGGCCGTTCAAATAGTGGCCTTAGTTAATGACTTTAAGTGGACGCGCGCGAAACTTGATTTAATTAATAATTTTGCTGCTTTTGATTTATTTGGCCAGCAACGGGGATTTATGACCCCCGCCGCCCACCACGCCACACAAATAACTTTACAAGGGTCAATGGAACAATTCAGAGAAAAAACCAGTGCTCGAATTAATTGCATTTTCGTTGGGCAAAAAATGACCTGCACATATTTCAAATTTCAATTAAAATAAAACTGAGCGACACTATGCAATTTCCGCTTAGGGCGTGGCAAAAATAATTAAAGCGCCACCAAATAAACATTGACGACATTGCCAAACGGTCAGGTCAGGGCTGCGCCGGGCAATGTCGAGGCAATGCTGGTTGTATTTTTTTGTTGGTTTTTTGTTGTAAAAACATTCCGACATTTGTCGCAGACTACTGCCAGCCGGCGACAGGGCAATTGAATTACGACCATCTCGTATTGATAGATTTTTTTCCCCTATTTTTTTTATTCCATTTTCTTTCTTTTTCTGCACCCAACGAGGCCGACGGCTCTGTTGTTTCACTGGAATTAGCTCCGCGCTTGCAACGTTTTCACTCTAATTCCACTAATCGCTGCACGCTCGATCCATTTAGCCATCAATCAATCGATATATCAATCAGCTAACGGTGCCGACAATTCTTCTAAGTGCATTTCCATGTTTTGTGGCAGCAACTGAAACCAAAAATTGACACCAACAAAAACAAGAAAAACAAAAAATGAAGGAAAATAAACAGCGGTAACTTGATACCTAAATTGGATTATCTCTTTTTGACTAACTTTATGCCCGTTAACTGACTTTGGCCTAGTCAAAATAAGCTTAATCCTTTTGACAAATAAATAATGCTAATAATAATGCTAATAAATTAGCCAACCAATCGATCCATCCGGCAATTGGTAAGGAGGTTAAGACCTTTCACTTTCCTCTTTCATATCAGAGCCGGTTTGCGGGTTCAAACCAAAATCTTTCTTAGATTAGGTTATGGGTATTTAAGGTTCAAAGTCTTGGGTTTTTGGTTTGGCCCATGTTTTTATACCCTTGCAGAGGGTATATTGAAATTGCCCAGATGTTTATAACGCGTAGAAGGAAGCATTTCCGACCACATAAAGTAATTATATTCTTGTTCAGCTTGACGGTCGGTCGAAAAACTAGTTCTAGTGAGAAAAACTTTTTTCTTTTTAAGGCAAACGTCTTCAAACTTCGTATTTATTAGTTTTCAATGTTTCTTCATGATTCTGCCTAGATTAGTCGATGTCGGACATCTATATAGTATAGCTGTCATAGGTAACTAGAGTCCGAAAAGTAGTTTTAGTGAGAAAAACATTTTTGTTTTCAATGGAAATGCCCTTTAAATTGGCCTTTATTTATTTGATATGCCTTTACACAATTCTACAAAGTTTTGTTAAAATCGGTAGACTATAGCATATAGCTGCAGTACCAAGGATCGGTCGAAAAAGAAGTTCTATTGAGAAACACTTTTTTGTTTTAAATGGAATTGACTTAAAACTTCATACATGTTCGTTGTTTGGGCTTTTACCTGATTCCACCAAGTTTGGTCGAAATCGGATATCTATATAGTATAGCTCCGATAGAAAGTAAGGTCCGAAAAGTAGTCTCAGTTAGAAAAACGTGGTTTTGATACTCAGTTAGTTCTCTATAATCAGTACTCGATACTTAATATTCGATTTCCAGTACTTTTATAACGATTTGAATTACTCATTACTCAATATTCAGTACTTATAGTCAGTAATCGATACTTAATACTCGATATCCAGTACTTTTAAATCGATTTGAAGTACTTTTTACTCGATATTCAGCATTGTTACTCAAAACTCGACACTCAGTTCTCTAGAATAAATACTCATTACTTAATACTCGATATCTAGTACTCTTAAAAAACGATTTCAAGTACTCGGTACTTGATATTCATTACTTGATACTCAGTACTCGACACGCAGTTCTCTATAATCAGTACTCGATACTTAATGCTTGATACCCAGTACTTATAACTTGAGTCTCAGCAGTCTGTACTTTATATTCAGCACTGGATTACCAGTAATAATTATATATAATGATAGTTATAGTGATAATATATAATATATAATGATTGATTACCAGTAATGTTCTCTTTAATCAGTACTCGATGCTTACTAATTGATACTCAGTAGTTAAAACTCGGTTCTCAGTACTTGTTACTTTATATTCAGCACTTGACACTTCAGTACTGAGTAGTACTCGACACGCAGCTGTCTATAATCACTACTCGATACTTTATACTCTTTACACGGTACTTTTAACTCGATTCTCAGTACCCGGTACTCCATATACAACACATTTTACTCAGTACTTGACTCTTAGTACTCTATAATCGGTAATCGATACTTAATACTCAATATTTAGTTCTAGACTCTTTAATTTTGATACTCAGTACTTAATTCTAGGTAATCGCTACTAAGTATTCCATACTCTGTGCTCAATACTAAGAGATAGAAACTAGCTACTCTATACTTAGTTTGCAATACTCATTACTTGATACTCAATACTTACCTAGAGCTAAGTACTCAATAACAAATTCTCTATGCTGAGTATTCGACCACTCTAACACCACAAAATATGCCTTGTCAGCTGGACGCTTGATGCGTAAAGTCGCTACATTTTTCAAGAAATGAAATGCAGGAATTCGAGACGAGCCTCAGGAGCAGCAGCAAGCAAAATCAGAGCATTCATTTACATGTCGATAGCTTTTGCCTACATCTGAGGGCATTCTTTTCACTGTTGTGATTTGTGCTCTTCAACATTCAACATTCTCAACACTTCAAACGCAGCACTTAATGTGAATACGTGGACTACACTGAACTCTTTCAATATATACAACAAAAACCTGTACTTATCACCAGCTCAATTTTTGGCACTCGACAAACTTTTGCCAGTGTAAATGATTTGGCATCATTTGATGAGCAGTGATTACACATTTTTTCTGGTTATGGGAGCAACGTTTACAAAACTCTGGCTACGTGAGGCAAACACACACAATTTGGTTTCATGTGGCATACTCGATTTGCCTCGGCAAATTCCCAGGAGTGCACTTTACACGCTGCCGCATGAGTCGCACTTGTGTGCCCACACAACAAGAGCAACAAATTGAGAATACATTCATAGAACTTTTTGTTCGACACAGTTGTGTGTGTTGTTGTCTGCCTCACACTCATTTAGGCTTATTAGGCCGGGGCATTTCCGTTGCATTACACAAGCAGCAGCTACTCCAACTCCTGGGTATGTGCTTCACTGGCTATTTATGGCGCAGCCATTGGAGAGATTTATATTGATGAATTTCATTTAATTTTGCTTTTCGTTGGAAGCGCACAATTCCCGGCTATTGGTTTGTGTTTTCTGGGGCATTCGTTTCTACGTTGCTGGCATCTAAAGTGGTTGCGATTAGTTGGCTAATGTTGTAATTTCATCAACGGGAGCCGGTAGGCAATCACTCAGCTTAGCGCTTAGCTAAAACATCAGCAGGTACTTGACCGTCCGGGCCAACGACCCCCAACCGCATCTCCCGACTGACCAAACCAACCAAAGTTTTGTCGACTCATTCAAGTGAGTGGCTTTTCATTTGCGGGCAAAATGGCTAGCAGTTTTTCGCTCTCTCTCTCTCTTTCTCGGTTGTTTGTGCTGATTTTTGTATTGAAAAGGAAATGAACTCATAAAAAGTAATTTGGCCGTAATGCTTTTGGCCGAGTTAGTTACTTAATTTGCAGTTTTGCAAATAAAGTTTCGCTTTATTAATTTTGATGCCAAGAGTGCTTATTGTTTTCTCAAGCCTCAAAGTTGCCAATGGCAACTTGATTTGTGGCAAAAAATATGTATTCATAATTTTTTTTTGGTTTATTGTTGTTTTTAAAGCCACAGGGGCGATTCTGCGACGCCTGCAATTTCTGCACCACTTTATGTTTTATTTGATTTAAATATTCGCACAAATTCAATTAGTTTGCCATGTCGTCACATGTGCCAGTCAGTGGATGAAAATTGTATTGTTTTTCTTTGTCGACTTTTGCTTTAATATGCTGGGCAAATTGCAAAAATAAAGGAAAATGAAATTTTTGTTTTTTCATTTTGGTGGCAATATTTTTGTGTTGCATATCCCCAGGCGCAGCTTAGGCAATGCCTTGCAGACTCACTTAGCAAACGCAAGCGCAAATTGAATGCAAATAAATAAACAAAAACTATAAAATAAACAGAGTTTTACAGCAGAGCAGCAACTGGACTTTGCCACTGGAGTCCTTGCTGTCCTCGTTGTTCTTGTTGTTGCTGTTGCTGTTGCTGTTAGTGCAGCAGCTTCGTTAGGGTTATTTTTGGGCAAGTCTTTGAATGAATGGGTGTTCAGTGGGGTGGGGTGTGGGTGAAAAACTTGAAGCGTATAGTTTGTTGCACTTGAAGGCGTTATGATATGCCCTGTTGACTTGCGAAAAGCATAAAGTGGAATTCGCCATTGATCCCTGCCCAACCGACCGAGCGACAAGGGCGTCTTGAAACAGCTCAAACATTTATTATCAATAGCCGAGTAAAGTTAGCCCTGTCCGTCTGTGGGAGCACCAGAGCAGGCGGACATTTGTAAGGTCATAGTCTCTATGCAATTTGGTGTTAAGTAATGGGATTTCAAGTATATCACTCATACGTACTGTTGCCCTGGCTTACATTTTTAATTTCTAAGTAGTTGCTTGTAGCCTTGGTATGGGGGGCCAAAAATATTTTTATACCCGGCCGAAACGGATGACAATAACATATAGCTGCCATAGGAACGATCGGTCAAAAAACTAGTTCTAGTGAGAAAAACTTTTTTATTTTCAAAGCAAACCTGTCCAAACTCCGTATTTACTAGTTTCCTATGCTTCTACATGATTCTGCCAAGTTTGGTCGAAATCGTACATCTATATAGTATAGCTGCCATAGAAAAGTAAGGTTAGAAAAATAGTCTTAGTAGGAAAAACTTTTTTGTTTTCAATAGGAACCGCTTTAAAATTGGCAAATAATTTATTATATAAGCCTTCACACAATTCTTCAAAGTTTTGTCAAAATCGGATGACTATAGGTTATAGCTGCCATAGGAATAATCGGTCGAGAAACTAGTTTTAGTGAGAAAAACTTTTTTGTTTTCAAGGAAAACGCTTCCAAATTCTGAATTTCTTAGTTTTCCCATGATTCCACCAAGTTTGGTCGAAATCGTACATCTATATAGTATAGCTGTCTTACAAAAGTAGAGTCCGAAAAGTAGTCTTAGTGAGAAAATTTTTTTTGTTTTCAATGGAAATGTGCTTAAAACTAACATTTATTTATTTAATATAATTTCACACAATTCTACAAAGTTTTGTCAAAATCGGTTTGACTATAGCATATAGCTGCAGTACGAATAATCGGTCGAAAAAGAAGTTCTATTGAGAAAAACTTGTTTGTTTTGAAGGGAAACGATTGCAAAATTCTTACAAATTCGTTAGTTAGGCTTTTTGCATGATTCCAACAAATTTGGTCGAAATCGGACATCTATATAGTATAGCTCCCATAGAAAACTAAGGTCCAAAAAGTAGTTTTTGTTGGAAACGTGAGCTGCATGGGTATAAACACGTCGTAGTTAACTTTCCTATACTTTTTATACTCTGTACCGTAGGTACATAGAGTATTATTAGTTTGTGCAAAAGTATGTAACATCCAGAAGGAAGCATCTCCGACCCCATAAAGTGTATATATTCTTGATCAGCATCAACAGCCGAGTCGATATTGCCATGTCCGTCTGTCCGTCTGTCTGTCCGTTTGAACGCACAGATCTCAGAGATGGAAAGAGATAGAGGTTTGACATGTATGGGACATATGCTTCTTATGTCTGCAGGCAGATCAAGTTTATTTTCAATTTTGGCCACGCCCCCTCCCGCCCCCGCAATTTAGAAAAAACGTCATATCTCCCACAGTTTTGAAGATAGATGGCTTGTTCCTTCTGGACATATTTAGTTATTAGGATAACTTATCGATCCGCCAAAGGAATGAAGAAGATCGGATGAACGGTTTTCGAGTTATGATCAAAAGACAAATTTTCTTGGTACAGAGTATGTTATAGTCGGGCTTGACCGACTTTCTTTCTTGTTTTTTTTTTTAAATCAGTTGGTGTAAACTTGGCCTGTAGCTTTTATAATTGACATAAAGGTATCATGACCTATAAAAATATAGTTTTATTTTTATATAAACAAGACAATATGTAAATATATATATAAATAAAAGGATATTCATTCACTCAGCGTATCAGGAATGTTTAATATCACGAGTTCAAAAAGAAAGTGCCAATTCTCGATCTAATTATGAATTTTTTTATTCAAGAGCTTGAATACTTGAATCAAGTAAGAAGGTATTCTCAAATCAAGTAGAAAACTTCTTGAATCATGTTTACTCAAAGTACTCAAATCGGAGATTGTTCATTCTTAAAACAAAAGCATTGTGCTGTGGCAAAAACCAAGACTGTTCGTTTTTGTATCAAGAGCTCAAAGCAGTAGCAATCTCCTGCTGTCAATAGTCAGCCAAACAGTTGTCTATCCAAGCCTTAACTGATTGGGAATTTCAAGGCAAAATGAGTGCAAAAATCGATGGCGCGCTCCACTTGTCTCCCATCTGCATGTTCTGTAACCAAAACGAGAGCGTAAGTTAAAGTCGGCCCTGCCCGACTTCGAAATACCCGTTACTCAGCTCAGCTCGGATAAGTATGCAACATTTTTTTAACTCGGCCATTTATTATCCGATCCTTTTGAAAATTTGTGAGATTGTAGATATTGGCCACATAGACTACACTGCAAAATCTGAGCTCGATATCTTAAAAATTGTGGGAGTTATTCAATATTTTTTTTATTGCGGGGGCGGGTGGGGGCGTGGCCAAAATTTGAAACAAACTTGATCTGCCTAGAGACAATACTAGCTTACGTATAAAATTTGGTTGCTCTAGCTCTTCTAGTCTCTGAGATCTAGGTGTTCATACAGACGGACGGACGGACGGACGGACGGACGGACGGACGGACGGACATGGCTATATCGACTCGGCTGTTGATGCTGATGAAGAATATATATACTTTATGATATCGGAGATGTTTCCTTCTGCCTGTTACATACATTTGCACGACTTTAGTATACCCTTTTTACTCTACGAGTAACGGGTATAAAAAAAGATCAGCTTGGACTGAATATGTCTTGAGTACCTTTTTAATCAACCAATGATGCTGATTAGTATTCAAAGGATGATTATTTTTTTACAATATTTTCCTAAAGAAGATCAAAAAAAAAGATCAGCTTGGACTGAATATGTCTTGACTACCTTTTTAATCAACCAATGATGCTGATTAGTATTCAAAGGATGATTATTTTTAACAATATGTTCCTAAGTCAACTTCATTTAGGTTAGATCTAACATCCCTATAACAAATAACAAAGTTAACTCTAAGTTTTATAGAAGATATGAAACCGGGCCATAGACTTTTCCCACTTAAAAATCAATACAGCTAAATTGCCTCTGTTCGACTTGAATCATGCAACATAAATTTCATGATCGAAAACTGCATAAAAAATATGGAATCTGCTGCATAAAAAACTGGAAGCATAAATCATGCATATTCACCTCTGAAACTGCACCTGAATTGTCTTGATGAAAAGGCAATTTTTTCTGTCTTGCCCCCAGGTGGCAGTTATTATTGGGGACTCCTTTGATATTAAAAATGATGCACAACATGCAGCATTTTATGTGATATATATTATATATTTTTTTTGGAAAACAAATTGAAATCATTCGTCCAAATGATGGCCGTGTGTTGAGCAAACAATATCAGAGGTTTTACTCTTGTGTACACGCATTAATTTAACATTAGTTGAGTTTTTCATAATTCAATGAAAGATGTTAAAAGTGTGACCCCTTCGCTTTAATATCTCGATGCTTTTTAATGTCCCTAAAGCACTTCAGCTCTTTTGCTGTTTTATTTTTGTGTACTGGTCCAACGAAGTGTCCATTCCCTCACACCATTATGCGTTTAATTGCAGCTCCAGCGTAAAGTTTTGTTCTATAAACATTTTTAACTAGACCCATAAACTGCCTAATAGGCGTCATCAAGTTGTTTGCATGATTTACGGGTGCCCTGGGGTCCCTTTTCGTATGGCTGTTTTTTTTTCTTTCTTCTCTGTGCCAAGTATATATCCTGATACATAAAAAAGGTAGTAAAAAGACAAGACAGACAAAAAAAAAAAAAGAAGAACGATGCTGTAATTGTGCTGCTCCCCAGCGGCGTTTAATCAATAGCCAAATCATATATGAAATGAGAGCGGCAACTGAAGTTTAGCCAGGCGACGACGTGTATAAATGTTTGACGTGTGAGAACAACGTACGCTTGTCTTTTATGGAGGATGCGTGGTAAGTGAGTTGTTTAGCAGGCGACATAACAATTGCAGATTTAGTGAAATTGCTTTTACTTGGGCGTGCCACGCCCAAACGGGCCAAACCAATTGCTGACTGGCAGCAACAGGAATGCGTGCGTATATGTCCTTGTCGACATCAATGTGTTTTGTAATCAAATGGAAGTTGACGGTAGAATTGCGCAAATTGCGCTTTTATGTAGGCTGTCGAATGTGCTCTCAGTCTTTGGCAAGTGGAGACAGTGGAACCTGCCTAGAGGGGGAAATTTTGAATGATTTAGATTATGCGAGGCAGGTATTGGAGGGTTAGTTAGTAGCATTATTTGTTGATCTACCAAAATTGTTAGAAATAAACAATTCCAATTATTAGAAACCAAGTAGCCACTGTCCAGCCTTGACTCAAATGCAGTGGGCAGCACTTCACACTGTTTGTATAGCATTTTGTCACAGCATTTGCACAATTCAGCATATAAACAGTCGTCTTCTTACCAAACTTCCCACTTCTTCCTTAGCTTTTAAGCTTCTTATTCCTACTGCTCAGCTAACTGTGGCAACTACTCTGCTTACATTGCCGATCACGAAAGTCTATGGTCTGAGAAATAGTCTTAGTAAGATCCACCTTTGGGATTTTAATGTTAATGTCTTTAAATTTGACTGATTTCATACCCTGTGAAGAATACTATAAAGCTTAGGCCTTATGCCAGAGTAACGAAAACTTGTTTTAAAAGGAAAACCTACTTTGTTTGCCATTGAAATGCTTCTTTGTAAATCCTCTAAGATTGTTCAAAATCGAAAAACTATATAGTATAGCATGCAAACAAAGAAGAAATAGGTCTAAAACGAGAAAGCTAAGCTAACTTCGTCTGTGCCGAAGTTTTTATACCCTTGCAAGTGCTCGCTTAAATATTATCAAAAATACTCTTTTTCCCATTTTCCGATCGATCGCTCGTATGGCAGCTATATGATATAGTCATCCGATTTGAACAAAAATTATGTAAATTATGTAAAGGCATGTGAAACAAATAAATACAAAATTGCAGGATGCTGCCATTAAAAACAAAAAAGTTTTTCTAACTAAGACTGTTTGTCTGACCTATCTTTTGTATGACAGCTATACCATATAGTTGTCCGATTTTAATAAAACTTGGTAGAATTATAAAAAAACATAGAAAACCTTTAAATACAAAGTTTAGAGACGTTTCCATTGAAAAGAAAAAAGTTTTTCATACTAAAACTAGTTTTCCGACCGATTGTTTCTATGGGAGCTATGAGATTTAGTCTTCCCAACCGGTCGGTTCCGACATATTAGTAGTGTGCAGCAAAAAGAAGACTGTGCAAAATTTCAGGTCTATAGCTTTAAAACTGAGAGACTAGTTCGCGTAGAAACAGACAGACAGACAGACGGACGGACGGACAAAGTTCAATCGACTCAGCTCGTCACCCTGATCAAGAATTTATATAGTTTATGGGATCGGAAATGAATATTTCTATGCGTTGCAAACTGTTGGGCAAAATTATAATACCCTTTGCAAGGGTATAACAAGAAAGAAAGTCGGTCAAGCCCGACTATAACATACTCTGTACCAAGAAAATTTGTCTTTTGATCATAACTCGAAAACCGTTCATCCGATCTTCTTCATTTCTTTGGCGGATCGATAAGTTATCCTAATAACTAAATATGTCCAGAAGGAACAAGCCATCTATCTTCAAAACTGTGGGAGATATGACGTTTTTTCTAAATTGCGGGGGCGGGAGGGGGCGTGGCCAAAATTGAAAATAAACTTGATCTGCCTGCAGAGATAACTCCTCTAACTCTTACCATCTCTGAGATCTGACAGACGGACATGGCTATATCGACTCGGCTGTTGATGCTGATCAAGAATATATATACTTTATGGGGTCGGAGATGCTTCCTTTTGCCTGTTACATACTTTTGCACAAACTTATAATACTCTATGTACCTTCGGTACAGAGTATAAAAATCGTTTATCTACGAAAGAAAGTTTCGTGGCTTCAATGGAAACATCCCCAAACTTTTACAGGGTTTCTAAGCGTCTTGATAACTCCACCAAACTTGCTCGAAATCAGGAAATTATTTAGCATATATGTCATTCAAGAGATAGCTCTAAAAACTAGTTTAAGGCAGAACAAGATTTCAATTTATCATGCAATATCTTCTAGTGTTTCATTTACCTGTTATTTTATTGGCTCAAGAATGAATTGAGGTTGGCTGTAGATCTAACCTGTAGTCCCTATGCATTTGGTTAACGTTTGACGAAGTTTTTTGAGTAAGTAGACATTGACAGTCTAGTATGATTTTATGTGTCAAGGAAATTTGCTTTCTTTGGGTTTTCTATATCGAAAATCGTTACAAGCAGCTGTTTAATTAGTTGTTGTTCAATATTTTGTACGTTTTTCGTGGGTTCCCACTGTATTCACATTGGGCCTGTACTTAGACAGCACATCTGTCAAATGGTTATTCCATTTTCACTCTTTGTTCTAGTCGTCAGCGTCGTGGTCCTGGGTGGGTAGAAAGGAGAACCGGCAACACCCTATCCTAAATTGAAAACGTGAACCATGCGGTTCATTGGTAATTCATTTATGCGCACATTTGCCAGCTCTGTCCCTTGCCCTGGTTACTGGTCGTAGACCTCTCTGTAGCAGCTGCTGCTGCTGCCGCCGCTGCTGCTTGCTGCAGGTGTTCCAGGCTTAAGGAATGGGCTGCCATACAAGTAATTTATACTTTTCGACACCCACCACGCACGACTTGACGTCATGATAATGTATCGAATTCATTTTCCACTTGTTTTGCTTGCCAAGCTACCGACCAGCCAACGAGCCAACCAACCAGTCAGCCAGTCAGCCAGCTAGCCAGCATTTTGCTTGGCAAATATCACACAAAACGCTTTCGACACATTCCCCATTCATACTCAATTACCTACGTGGCTGCCGAGTTGGCAAGCCTTCAGCTCGATTGTGTGTGTGTGTGTGTTTACCCGTTTCTGTTTAACTTTGAGTTTGACTTGGACTTGGCCGGGGCCCCAAAAGTTGCTTGCACAAATATTTGACCAGCGACCGGCAGCACCTCCTCTCCTCAATGCATTTATTTATTTGATTACTTTTTGCGATAGGCAAAAAAAAAAAAAAAAACCGCTTTGGCTCACATTTTTTGTGCAATTTCTGGGCACTTGAAAATATTATTATTAAAATATGTGAGTGCTGCTGCAATTGCAATTGCGTTTATGGAGTGTGCCACACGACTCGTAAATTCTACTTTGTACAATTTACTGCTCAATGGTCCAATCGCCAAATATATTTGCCCATAAATAATAATATTTAGTTTCAACATGGCCTAAATCAATCATAATCACCAATTTTATATGCAGAAAAATGATGGCGAAAATTGCAAAAAGCTAAACGAAATGGGTGCTAATTGAATTGGTCAGGCAGTTGTTAGGCTCGTTTTGTGAATTCGGAAGCTTTGAATGTATCAAATTGAATAGGCATTAATTTTAAACAAAAGTTTGTTAGTTTTGAATAAATAAAGCCACGGGCATTAGATGTGTGTAGCTCTTTAATCGATAATTGGTAGTCGATGCTCTTAATTAGTTACTGATTACACAGCTCTCAATGCTTAGTACTCGATACTCAGCTGAGGTGTTAACTACAATTACCATTACCATTGCAATTACTATAACAATTACCTTTACAATTACCAATAGAATTACCATTAGAACTACCATTACAATTACCATTTCCAATACCATTACCATATTTCAGATAATTAAAAACCATTCCTGATTACGACTTTTGAGTAATTGTACTTCTAACTTCGAAGAGAGATTATAAGAAAATGTAATTACTTTTACAATTACTTGATTAAAAATACCTGTAAAGGGGGACTATTGAGTATTTGTGCTGGAAATGTTGAATTCTTCATGTATTTCTAGATGTAAACTAAAATTATATTCCAGTTGGATTGCTCATACAACCTATGCTTGGAATAAACACTCAAATACATGTAAATTAGCCCTATTATCACACATATGGCTTTAGTAGACTATTGCATGCTTTATAAAAAGTAGGCAGGGTCACAATTGACTTACAAATTGACCTAATTAGTTTAACACGAGCAGCCTACAATTAGATTTGGTGTTTTGCAAACTGAATTATTAAACGATTACCTGAATAATTCAAATTTTCAAGCAAAATTACTCAACAATCCCCTATTTCAGGTATAATTAAGCAAGTAATTGTAAAAGTAATTACAATGTGAAATAATCATTGATTAATCGTAGTTCCGAGCTACAATTACGATTACTTAAAGTATCGTATTCAGGAATTGTTACTTTATTGTCAGAGTAATCGAGATTATTGTAATGAAAAGTAATTAAATACTGGAATTAATGATCGAGACTTAGCTATCGATACTCATTACTCGATACTCAGTTTTCAGTGCCCAGTTATTAAAACTAGGTACGCGATTCTCAGTACGCAATACCCAACATTCGATACTCAATACTCGATACTTAGCCCTGTTTACTGTAATCTTTAAACTAAGCACTCGATTCTGAATACTTGTACATTATTCAACAATACTTAGTAATTAGTAATTAATTATAATGAGATACTTATTACACAATTCTATAAGCTCATTACTCGATGCTCAGCTTACAATAATTATTACTTGAAACTGCTGTTGAAACCCAGTGCTCAGTTCTTGATACTCAGTACTCGTGACTTATGATTAGGCACTCAATACAAGGTTCCCAATGCTCAGCTTAGCTTAGCTTAGCTCGATACTTAGTACTCAAAACTCGTTACTCGATGCTCAACTCATGATTTTTAGTACTCGATACTTAATGCTAAGTACTCTATACTAAAAACTTAATACTAAGCACTCGATTCCTAATACTCGACGCTCATTACACAACACTTAGTACTCGAGACCTATAATTAGTTCTCGAAACTAAGCCCTCGATACTCAGTACGCGATGCTATATACTATACTTAAAACTTAATACTAAGTACTGCATACTTAATACTCGATACCCCGAAATCTATACTCATTTCTCATTACTTAGTACTCAAAACTCGGTACTCAGTGCCCAATATTCAGTGCGCGTTTCTCTAAGCTAAGTATTCTGGACTAAGAAGTCGATATTTAGTACTCTTAACTCAGTACACAATACTCAGAACTCGATATTCAGCACTAAAGACTCAGTACATGATACCTAGACCTCGATACTCAGTTCTCTATACTCGGAATTCGATAGTCTGTACTCCATATTCAGTACGCGATACTTGATACTAAGAACTCTAGTCAAATAACTTCTAACGAAGTATTAGAAACTTTTAACTCTATGCTAAGTACACCATATTCAATACTGGGTATTCAATACTCACACTCAGTATTCGATAACCTGACCTCTACTACTCAGTTCATAGTTCTCAGCTCTCAAAACTCGGTACTCAGTACTCGATATTTAGTAAGCGATTCCGATGCTAAGTACTTTATTACTCAGTTAACCATACTCATTACTTGATACTCAGCACTCAAGACACAGTACGCAAAAGTCAGACCTCGGCACTTAAGTCTGAGTATGTCTAAGTAATTTTTAATAAGTAATCGATATTTAATACTCAATATTTAGTCCTAGGTTCGATACTGAAGACGTAGTACTCATTATTAAACTCTTAATACTAAGTAATTTTTAATGAGTAATCGATATTCAATCCTCAATACTCAGTTAGTACTTAAGACTCGGTACTCGAACTCACATCTCTACACTCAATACTCGAAACTCCATAAGCAGTACTCCATACTCCGCGCTCAAAACTCCATAAGCAGTACTCAATACCGAGTACTCGATGCCACATCACAGTCAAAAGCTTTACTCCACGCCACCACAAAATATGCCAAGTCAGCGTGACGCGTGACGCTGAAATCTCAAAATTGACTTTCTACTAGTAAACTTTCTACTAACGAACTTTAAGACTTTAACTTCACTTCTAAAAAAAACTGTAAAAGGCAGCAGCAACACGGCAGCAACCGTGTTAAAACAACTTCGTTGCTTCCGCACCAACTAAAAAAAACTTTCCCCAAACACTTTTCCAAGTTTCGATTGAACAATGACGACACTAGCTAAATTTGCTCCCCGCCAGCAGTCGGCAGTCCAGCATTTGAGGGCGTGGCAGGCGGTAGTCACAAAGCAAAAAGGCAGCCGTCGCGCGTTCAAATTAATTAAAAGCACGTCTAAGCCCAGAACGACCCCCGACGAGCCCATCGGAGCGCACTCTCTTCATGCAGCTCCAGTTCTTCTTGGTCCTTGCGCCATGCCAACGGAAATTGCAAAAACGCACAAAGACAAAGCCTTCAACACATGTCGGATGTCAAAGCAAATTAGAGAGCGAGCGAACGCTTAATGCCAATGCCCTGCCCTGCCCTGCCCCCCGTAGAGCCCGTTGAATTTATGAGGCTTTTTAAATTTGTATTTCGGCTGCATAATATTTCACTAGTTTGCCTCCGTTCGGTTCGGTTCTCCATTGGGCCATCATTTGCGTGCTCTATCTGCTCGATCTTAAATGCAAATAAAAAGGCCAAGCAAATTGTATTTGTTTATCGCTTATTTTCTTACTTTGCCTACAAGTCCGAAAAAAGGGCAAATATTTGCGCCGCAAAGTATGCAAAACAGCTTTGACTAACACCTACACAGCCCTCACGCTGTTGACATTACTTTATCTCTGTGTATGCGTGTGTGTATGCCTTACTGTGTTTGTGTAAGGGTCATGATGACAATTGTGCAGAAAACATTTCACTGGCCACAGGCAGAGCCAGAAACAGAAACTGAAATAGAAGAGCAGCCAAGCAAAGAGGAGAACACCAAAGGAAAATTGCTCAACAACTTTAGACAATAAATGCTGGAGACAAATCCAAATCTTATCAACTAAACTGTCATAGTGCTGTTGTTGTTGTTGCTGCTGCTCCTGCTTTTCTGTGCTGCTGCTGCTGGTCCCTCTTTAATTTTTTCTAAATCTGGTAAAGGGGTCAGGTAGGGTGTGTTGGGGTATATTTAGTATGATTGCGATAAACTGAGGCGGAAATAATCGTAGGTAATTTGGTAGGCATTCTTTTACCATGTCATGGGTAATCTTTATCATTCAACGATGTTCTAAAAGGCAAGCTCTTCAATAATGTGCCGACCGCTAAGACACTTCTTATCTGTGCTTCATCTGTGTTGTTTAGAACACAGGCACCTAACCGGTTCGAACCCGGAATTCCGACTGTCAGATTACTGTAAACCGAACCTCGAACCGAACCTCTTAAGGTACCTAACTTGAACCTGAACCTGAAACATTAAAGGCATGAAAAAATTTGACCTATTTTCGAGCAACTTCTTCTCTTAACCTGATGGTTCTGGAAGACTGAGTCTTACAATCGGCAGGAAAGCTTAATGTAAACATCTATAAAAATGTTCAGAATTACCATTAGAATCCCTACACATATAAGCCTCTGCAAGTTTTTATTCTCTGTACCATAGGTACATAGAGTATTATAAGTTTGTGCAAAAGTATGTAACATCCAGAAAGAAACATTTTCGACCTTATAAAGTATATATATTCTTGATCAGCATCAACAGCCGAGTCATGTCCGTCATGTCTGTCCGTATGAACGCACAGATCTCAGAGATGGTAAGAGGTAGAGGTTTGACATGTATGGGACATATGCTTCTTATGTCTGCAGGCAGATCAAGTTTATTTTCAATTTTGGCCACGCCCCCTCCCGCCCCCGCAATTTAGAAAAAACGTCATATCTCCCATAGTTTTGAAGATAGATGGCTTGTTCCTTCTGGACATATTTAGTTATTAGGAGAACTTATCGATCCGCCACAGGAATGAAGAAGATCGGATGAACGGTTTTCGAGTTATGATCAAAAGACAAATTTTCTTGGTACAGAGTATGTTACAGTCGGGCTTGACCGACTTTCTTTCTTGTTTTAAGATCCTTTTCTCCAAAGCTTATCGATTTATTCACAAAATCAGAGCTTAACGCTACTTTGGATATACCTTTGGTACCTAAATCGACACAATTTCCTTACAGTTTATTTCGTTTTTAGATCTATTACCAGATCTAATCTTGTATAAAGCAAGGTTCAAACCAAAACCGTTGCCCAAAAACCTTGAACTTCAAAAATCTGAACCTGAACCATTTTTAAATTTTGGTTCGAACCCGCGAACCGGAGCTCCCAAAAGATTTTTGGGTTTGCAGCCCTGGCCAGAAGAAAAGAATTACTTTGACAAGAAAATTGTCATGACTCTTATGTGAAAGTTTTGAAACCGATTAGCTTGATAGTTTTTCCAAAATCGGAACAGCTACCAATTCAGATTCCGCACGACCTGATCGAAATCGAAGACAGGAGAAAAGGACTAATAGACAAAAGGATCTCGGTTTGTATGCTTCCTTTTGAGGGATTAATTGTAATTGCTAAGCGAAGGCTTAGGGGAAAAAAAGTCGAACAAATTTTTACATGCAACTCACATTTCGATGGCCAGTTCAATTCACTTACAGTTGAATAAAGTGGCGCAGTAGGCGGTCATTTCATTAGATAGCTGAGCAGGTGCGCTGTCTAATTTGGTTTGTTTTTCCCTTAGTTTTTATCAAAATTTGATTTGCTTTCTTAAAATTTTTATACCCATTACTTGTAGAATAAAAAGGATATACTAAAGTCGTGCAAAAGTATGTAACAGGCAGAAGGAAGGAACTCCGACCCCATAAAGTATATATATTCTTGAACAGCCTCAATAGTTGAGTCGTTATAGCCCGTGTGTCTGTATGAACACCTAGATCTCAGAGATTAGAAGAGCTAGAGTCGCCAAATTTTAAATGACGACTAGTATTGAGCTCATATTTTGCAGTATGTGGCCAGTATTTACAATCTCACAAATTTTCATAAAAATTGTATAATAAACGGCAGAGTTAAAAAAACGTTGCATACTTAACAGAGCCGCATAAGGTTATTAAACACTAAGTGTGCTGAGTAACGCGCCTTTCGAAGTCGGTCAGGGCCGACTTTAACTTACGCTCTTACGCTATTTTCTGTATATCTTTGCATTGACTATCAAGGACAAACCTAAGAACCGGTTGTAGGATACCAAATTCGTCTATTCCTTAACCATTTCTTTGGCCCATTTGTTCCATTATGTCTGCTGCCTAACGATGCCTCAGAATGGTTGAATTGTTTGCACCGGACATGCATGCATCAGGGCTATATACTACGTGTGTTGTGTCTCACTTATCCACTCACTCATATAGTTGTCCACTCACTCACTCACTCATTCATTCATTTGCACATTTATATGTGTGTTGTTGTGAGGACTTTTTGTCCTTCTTCTTTGCCTCTCTGTTGGGCGGTGGGAGGGAGGCAGGAGGTGGTATATTTACGCTCCATTGTTTGTCGCTCAGGCGGAAGTATAAAATTGTTTGCTAGATAACAGAAATGGAGACTCAAATGGCTTTGCCTACAATGCCCATGCCTGCTCTCCAATTCATTTTGTATTATTTTGCCTTTTTATGGCACCTGTCAAAGTCGGGGCGAAATAGTTTCAGGTTGAAATTGTTGCAATTGCTGAAATGGTAATCTACCCTCTCGCTAATCTCAAATGCATTGGATGTGGGACCCGGAACGTATATTTTTGCGTAACTTTAAACATGTTGTCGGGGCTGGAGATGGATATTTGTGTTATTATTTTGGCTGTTGTTGTTGTGGTTGTTGTTGGCTCGTTGTTGACGTTGTCGCCGTCGCGTCTGGCAGTGCCGCACTTTGAAATTTATGGTTCATTGAATGCGCATGAAAAAACAGAGGAGAGATGGCGAGAAACTGTACAATCCGGGGAAAAACAAAAGAATTGAATTCACTTTGTTTTTGCTACACAACAACAACAATTGCACAGGCAAGTGACATTTGAAGAATTTCTCAACTTAATTTCAGCATTCAAAACGACAAACGTTAGTCACCAAATCTTCCAGCTGCAGCGGAAATCCGTTAACGTACAGGAAAATGCGTTTTCAAAGGAAAACTAATATAAAGCAAATTGTGTGAAGGTAGACAAGAAGCTGTCGTCTGTCTTGCTCACAAATTTGTTAGCCATTCCGGGAATAGCTACAGTTTTTATGGAAAAACGGTTAAAAACTGAAAATTTAACAACACAAACAATTTTTAGAGGTACTCACCGAACCTGCTAAACTCATAAACGATCAATTTTCCAATTTATAGAATATGGTAGCTAAAATTTTAAATGCATTTTGCCAATTTCTTGGGTAATCTTCGGCTTAACTTCGATTAAGTACGTGTGGTGTCGCTTCTCTTATTGCTTCCCTTGGTCTTTCAGCTTTATACTTGCCTTCTTCATAATTTCATTTGCTTTTACAATTTGTCATTTATATTTTTAATTTTTTTGTTTTCTTCCTTTCCGAAGTTTTTCACTTGCAATACCAAAATTCTTTCCACTCATTTATTGATTTATAACTGCCTTGTAATGCATAAGAAATCATGACAAAGTTTTCGAAATGTTTACTTTAGTGCAGCACACTCATTCATATGCAAATAAACAGGCACTCCCGGCAAATTTATGGCCTATAAAACTGAAATCATACACTTGAAGTCAAATTCGAGGAATGTTTGAAAAAGTTGAGAATGAATTTCATAGAATATTTATATGATTCAGAAAAGAGTTTAAAGATATGAGTCCAAGCAGGGAACGGTTACAGTTTTTAGAATAAAAACAAGAAAGAAAGTCGGTCAAGCCCGACTATAACATACTCTGTACCAACGAAATTATACATTCAGCATAAATTTTGATGCTGCAGTAGCAGCTGAAAGCAGCGCCGCAGCAGCGAACAGTCTTTTGATCATAACTCTACAAACGTTCATCCGATCTTCAACATTCCTTTTGCGGATCGATAAGTTATTCCGAATACTAAATATGTACAAAAGGAACGAATGATCTATCTTTAAAACTGTGGGAGATATGACGTTTTTTCAATTTTGCGGGGGCGGGAGGGGGCGTGGCCAAAATTGAAAATAAACTTGATCTGCCTGCAGAGATAAGAAGCATATGTCCCATACGTGTCAAACCTCTAACTCTTACCATCTCTGAGATCTGACAGACGGACTGTTGATGCTGATCAAGAATATATATACTTTATGGGGTCGGAGATGCTTCCTTCTGGCTGTTATATACTTTTGCACAAACTTATAATACTCCATGTACCTACGGTACAAAATACAATTATTACTTAAGGTAAGGATTCCTTACTGATTTTTATACCCAGAAGTTCGCAACGCTTAGAAATCAGGGATGCAAACCGGTTCTGAACCGAACCGAACCGCATATTCCAGCTAGTGAACCGAACCGCAAACCGAACCGGCTTCCTATCAGAATTGCTGAACCGAACCGAAAACCACAAAAGAAAACGGTTCGGTTCGGTTCAGCTTTACCACGAGTTTTAACTGGAATCGCTTTCCCCAATGTTTTTGATTAATTTGGGAATTTGAATCGAAGATAATTTTTATACATTTCGTTCGATCCTCTACATAGGATGACTTGACACAAATTTTACAACTTGTAATACTGTAAGTCTTCTGCAATGGCCCGCCTATCGCTTAATATTCGTGTCATCAATATGTCTTTTTCCTCTAGTAGACAATATTTTCAATTCAATCTTCTTTACCTTAATTCAATCTTAGACAGCAGAGTTTTTTTTCGTATGATATGATTAATAGGGTATGTAAGATGCTTGGAACGTATTCTTTTCTAGCTGACATTCTCTCTTTTCGAAGGGCATTCCTCTAGGAATTATTTATAGACGAATTCTGAAAGTCCGACATAATAATATGCACACTCTTCTAAAGATTTTAAAGATATTCAAATGGATTAGAAGAATTAAATTTCAAAAGTGTTCGAATAGTCACATTTTTACAGAAATTATAATATTTCTTTATGTGCCTTTGTGAACCACTGAACCGAACCGAAACCACGGTTCAGTTAGCTCCAAAAACCATGTACTGAACCGAACCGGCGGTTCAGAAATTCTGCGAACCACTGAACCGAACCAGTACTTATTTTCGAGTGGTTTGCATCCCTGTTAGAAATATTCATTTCCGATCCCATAAGCTATATATATATGTTTGATCAGGGGGACAAGCTGAGTCGATTGAGCTTTGTCCGTCCGTCTGTCTGTTTCTACGCGAGTTAGTCTCTCAGTTTTTAAGCTATCGAGCTGAAATCTGGCACAGAGTCTTCTTTTTGCTGCACCCTACTAATATGTCGGAACCGACCGGTTGGGATGACTATATCTCATAGCTCACATAGGAACAATCGGTCGGAAAACTAGTTTTAGTGGGAAAAACTTTTTTCTTTTTAATGGAAACGTCTCCAAACTTTGTATTCATTGGTTTTCTATGCTTTTTTATAATTCTGTCAAGTTTAATGAAAATCGGACAACTATATGGTATAGCTGTCATATAAAAGATAGGTCTGAAAAACAGTCTTAGTTAGAAAAACTTTTTTGTTTTTAATGGTAGCATCCTGTTATTTTGTATTTGTTTGTTTCACGTGCTTTCACATAATTTTAAAAATTTTTGGCCAAATCGGATGACTATATCATATAGCTCCCATACGAACGATCGGTCGGAAAATGGGAAAAAGAGTATTTTTTGATAATATTAAAGCGAGCACTTGCAAGGGTATAAAAACTTCGGCACAGACGAAGTTAGCATAGCTTTCTCGTTGTCTCTGTGTATGATCCAGCTGTTTGAGATACAGTACAGGTACAGGGTTACAACGAGTTTGATCTGGATATTTGATTTGATATCCTTTTTTGGGCACTAAAATATGTATTTAATCTGAAAATCAATCTAAGGATATGAAAGATGCATTTCTCTTCTCTACATTTATAAGAGTTTGTCCTAACTCACTGATTGGAAATCATCGCACTGGCTAAACGGTAAGAGATAGAAGGTTGAAATTTGGACAGAAGTTTGTGGTGAAAGTGCGTACTAAAACGGCGTTTTGAAAAATTTCACCCGGAAAAGCCGATAACGATAGCCATAGCGAAATAGATAACAATAACGATAGCGATAGCGACATAGATAACTATAACAATAGCGATATAGATAACAATAACAATAGCGATAACGATAGCCATTACGATTTAGATAACAATAACGATAGCGATAACGATAGCCATAGCTATATAGATAACAATAACAATAACGATAGCGATAGCGACATAGATAACAATAGCGATAACGATAACGATAGCGAAACCGATATTATAACGATAGCGAAACCGATATTATAACGATAGCGATAGCGATAACAATAACAGGACGATAACGATAGCAGTAACGATAGCGATAGCAGTAATGATAGCGATAACGATAACGACTATACTGATTTTGACAGCGGCGAAGCTCGCCGGGTTAGATGATAAAGGCTTTATTGTGATATTTGTTAATCTATGACTGATTATATACTGATTTTGATATCTATCATTAATACGTCCATACTGATTACTATGACAGTGGCGAAGCGCGCCGGGTTATATGCTAGTTTAAGTATACAAAAAGAATATTAAACTCTATCCATTCCCTTTTTTTACTGTGTAGATATAAAATATTGTTGAATTAAAACCTTGAAAAACACAACTTGGTGACCTACAGCATCGGAGGATGCCAATTGAAATCAACAAAGTGAAAACTGTATTTTTGTGATTTCTTTTTATATTCGTATCGAAAACTAATCCCTTAAACCGGATTTGCAATATACAAAAGATATCCCCAAATGGTGAAACCTTGTTTTATGCTCAAAAACTGGCGCCTTCCTTTGGCTGTCATCTTAATTGCAATTACATTTCACTTACATATGTATGCATGATGCACATATGTGCGTACATATAAACACAAGTTTGTGCTCAGAGCGCAGGCGGCGGGCCACAGAGTCTCCTGAAAACATGCGGCAGTGATGTAACTGTTGTTGCCTTCAACTTTTAGTTGGCTTGTCTTACGCTCACCAAACATGAGCCATGGTGAAGCATATTGTTAACTTTTTACCATCATACTCCTCCTCCGTATGCAGCCACAATCTCTTTCCAACTGGAAACTGGCAACTTTGTTGCTTATTTACATATTTATAACTTGAAGCAAGCGAAAGTCTTTGTTTTCGCCTCTGCTTCATAATATTCTACTGATTTCCCGGCTCACACACACACACACACACACACCGAGTGAGAGGGCTCACCTTTTTCGGCTACAGTGTAATGCAAATCGCATGCAATGTGCAAATTTTGTTTGTGTTGCAACAACTTGAACTTTGGCCCGCTGCATCCAAAGTATTTGACTTGTGAGCGTTGGCATATTGTGTTACCTTTTGCTATTTTATATTATTTTATTCCATTATGTTTTGTTTGCTTTTCATCCCAGCTGCTGGTTGCTTCGGTGTGGGTTTCGGTTAAAGTTTTTACTCACTTTGGCCAATCAATCGAAGGGAAGCCTTAAACGGCTGCCGACCCTGCGCCCCAATGTGGCCTGGCAATTCATTTTCACTTCGTCTTTGCGGAGGAATTGTCCTTCACATGGTCATGCATATAGAACGGCTGCATTAACTATGCGAACAGGTTGAGCAGATGTGTGGGGAAGGGCGGGCGGGCGGGCGCGTTGACAACACCAATACAGGTGCACACAATGCAAACGAGTGACATGCAAATGCTTTCAACAACAATTGCAATTCATGCAGTGTACACACACACACACACCCTCATTTACACACACTCACACACAGTCAGGCAGTCATACGTAACCCGTCTCACGTTTCATTTCATTTTTGAATGTCGATTTTTGAAGCATTTTCGTTTTTCTTACCTTTTTTTTTGTTTGAAAGGGTTTTTGCTGCTCAGTGGCTTGCAGCTGGCAGAGGGTATAACGGGGTTAATTCGGCTTGTCTTAAAGTTTACCCAAGAAATCTTTTTGGATCATTATGAAAACAGAAGAAGTGTGAAAGAAGCGTTACTTCTGGGAGATAGACGGGGAAAAGACTCTTCCGAGCGATGAAATGGCTTTACTTTCTTTGCGGGAATAAAACAACGGTTCCTTTCTATAGATAATAACACGTTTTTTTTTCTCCAACATTAAGAGAAAATTCTATAAATAGACAGAATATATTAAAGTATATTTTAAGACTTATACCAACTCTGGAACTTTGGACTGAACACAATTGGAGTGTGGTCTCAAACAGTTGCGCCATCGCACACACTGTTTACTACACTTCATCATACTACTTCCCACCCAGCAAACATTTTGTGTAATTTTTGACCGCACTCGAGTCTTTTTCGAGTCCTAAGGCTGATTAAAATAGTCATAAATGCGCTCGAATTCAGATCACTTTAGTCGGTAGAAAATGGTACCGAAGAGTCGCACTTAGGCCGTTCTTCTGATCACTTACCAATCAGATTCGAGTCATTTGAGAGTCTTTTTATAGGGTTAATTCACTAAATCGCATTTTGAGCATATTATCGAGTCATTTTCGAGTCTCAACTAGTCGCATATAGCAGGCATTTTGTTTTGGCTCATCAAAAGGAGTTGGAAAAGGCTCATCAGGATGATTTTTATATCCGTTTCTCGTAGTTTAAAAAGGGGTTTCTAAAGTGAAAATGATCTTTGAAATGTTGAGTGGGCAGGAAACATTTTCTAAAACTTATGATCAGTTCTCAGTCTGCTTTAAGATTTGGAATTAAAATAGTAATAAGTCCGTTTTATTTGCTGACCAAAAATGAGGCTTGTTATACCCTTGCAACGCATAGAAATATTCATTTCCGACCCCATAAACTATATATATTCTTGATCAGGGTGACGAGCTGAGTCGATTGAGCTTTGTCCGTCCGTCTGTCTGTCTGTTTCTACGCGAACTAGTCTCTCAGTTTTAAAACTATCGAGCTGAAATTTTGCACAGAGTCTTCTTTTTGCTGCACACTACTAATATGTTGGAACCGACCGGTTGGGATGACTATATCTCATAGCTCCCATAGGAACAATCGGTCGGAAAACTAGTTTTAGTATGAAAAACTTTATTCTTTTCAATGGAAACGTCTCCAAACTTTGTAATCGTAGGTTTTCTATGCTTTTTTATAATTCTATCAAGTTTTATTAAAATCGGACAACTATATGGTATAGCTGCCGTACAAAAGATAGGTCTGAAAAACAGTTTTAGTTAGAAAAACTTTTTTGTTTTTAATAGTAGCATCCTGTTATTTTGTATTTGTTTGTTTCAAGTGCTTTCACATAATTTTACAAATTTTTGGACAAATCGGATGACTATATCATATAGCTCCCATACGAACGATCGGTCGGAAAATGGGAAAAAGAGTATTTTTTCGAAAATATTTAAGCGAGCACTTGCAAGGGTATAAAAACTTCGGCACAGACGAAGTTAGCTTAGCTTTCTCGTTTGCATAGAAAATGGTACGCTAGACCAGACTCATCTTGAAGAGTGCCATTTTGCCCCCTTCTTCGGATCAGTTTTGACTGATTTCAACTCATTTGCGAGTTGGGTTGTCAATATAAGGACAAAACTAAAATTGTTCTACATTGAAATTTTATATATCGAGTCTAAAAAACATCGATAAATTGTTGAAAAGGTAAAATTAAAAGTTATTTAAGAAGATCTGACTACCCTGCCTTAATCAATCAATCTTTTTTCGGCTCGGGTTCAGAATATCTGGGATTATCACCCTGTTTTCAATCCTTTTCTTTGAGAGCTTTAAACACAATTTTCATTTTCTGATTTACCATTTCTTAAAATATCGATAAATCGGACTAACCCTTATCGTCAAACGGAAATGGCTTCAAAAACCATGTTCTAAAACTCCGAGAAGCACTAAACCAAACCGTTTGCTACATATTTACCTATATTTGTTGCTTAATCCCTGCTCAGTACTCCAGCAAGGATATCAACTGTTCGTGTAACTAAACTGTGTTTTTTTTCCCCCAATTTTTGCGTCATTTAAAATGCTTTTCCCACATGTTGTCCAAAGATGCCTCTAAATGCAGCCACGGACGATGACCAAACCGTTTTGCTCTCTGTGTGTGTGTGTGTGTGTGTGTGTGTGTGTGTGAATGCGGTTTTTCCCTCACTCAAAACAAGGATACGTATGGTGAGCAGAAGCGGAGGCATTCTTGTTGTTCCTGCTGCTGACTCACTCACTTATGCATTCACACTTCAATATGCAACGCCCCACAAAATTGCAATTTCCACTAAGATTGATGAAAAACGCCTCATGGTCCTGAGAGAACCTTCTGGCTGATGCGTTTGTTGTTGCTGTCTGCCTGCGAATCATGTCATCAATTGAATTTCAAACGATTATTTCTGCACGTTCACAAATCGCAGCACAAAAATATTTGCAACGTGTGCGTATGCGGTTTGCATATGATTCACGACGCGTCGTCGTGCTGCGCTTCAGTCGGGCTAACAACAATACGTTTCGATTACGAATTCAAATCAAATTGATGACGCTCCTGTTGTTCGCTCGTTCGTACGATGAAAATATTGAAATTCTCTAACCAACATCCACCAGCATTCGGAGGTTGACAGAAAAAGGTGAGGCAGGTCTGTAAAGTTGTTCAAATCAATTTTGTAGTTTGATTGGCGATTTTTCATTCCAAGTTTGAATAATTTGTTTCAACTGGAACGAGTTGTCATAAAAAGGTGAGGCAGAGCTGTAGGCACAAACTTTCGTGTATATATATTTGACTATCAGTGAAGTTTTCTAAAAATTTTCTTCAGAAATTTAAAATTCCTGGAATTTTATCACTTGGACGTGTTTGCAATTGGGAAGTTGGACAGCATAGTGAAGTTCTTAGTTCAAATTTTGTATTTATTTGGCTTGTTAGTGAATTTTTTGGGCCGAAATTTGAATTTTAAATCATTTTTATCATTTGGACGTGTTGCAATTGCAAGGTGAGGCAGGCAATTGAAATTGTTAGCATGTTGTTGTTGTAGAATTTTGTTAGAATTTTCCCACCGAAATATAAAATTCGAATAATTTTATTACTTGGACGTGTTGCAATTGCAAGGTGAGGCAGGTAATTGAAATTGTTAGCACAGATTTTTGTATACTTTTGCCTGTATTTGAATTTTGTTGAGATTTTTCGACCAAATTGATAAATTCTAATCACTTTATCATTTGGACGTGTTGCAATTGCAAGGTGAGGCAGTTCTATAAAGTTGTTAGGTCAAAATATTGTATATATTTTACCTGAGGGTAAAGTTTGTTCGGATATTTGGGCCTTAATCTGAAACTTAAGCAATTTTATCATTTGGACGTGTTGCAATTGCAAGGTGAGGCAGGTATTTGAAATTGTTAGCACAGTTTTTTGTATACTTTTGCCTGTATTTGAAATTTGTTGAGATTTTACGATCAAATTGACAAATTCTTATCATTTTATCATTTGGACGTGTTGCAATTGCAAGGTGAGCCAGATATTTGGTATTTTTAGGAAACATATTTGTATTGATTGATCCTCTAAGTGAATTTTTTTGTTTGATTTTTCGGCCAAACTGCACAATTTAAATAGTTTTATCACTTGGACGTGTCGAAAGTGTAAGGTGAGGCAGTGCTGTATAGTGGCTAGGTCAAAATATTGTTTTTAATTCGCCTGTGAGAAAAGTTTGTTATAATATTTGGGCTGAAACTTGAAATTCAAACAATTTTATCACTTGAACGTGCTGCAATTGCAAGGTGAGGCAAGAATTTAAAATTGTTAGCATTCAATTTTGTATTCATTTTGCCTGTAATTTAAATTTGTTCAGTTTTTTCGACCAAAAATGCAAATTTTTGTAGTTTTATTACTTGGACGTGCTTAAACTGTAAGGTGAGGCAGTGCTGTAAAGTTGTTAGGTCAAAATATTGAATTTACGGTGCCTGTAAGTGAAGTTTGCTAGGATTTTTCGTTCAAATTTGACTAACAATCAGCCCGAAACTCATAAAAACTCATACGCATTATTACCTCACCTTCTTAACGCCACCTGCCGGCAACACCCAGCCTGCAATCCCGCAAAGTGCATTCATGTAAAATTCAACCTGCCGCAGGTAGCTCAAAAATCATCACCAACAACAGCAGCAGCAACAGCAACGGCAGCAGCAGCAGCAGCAGCGGCTGTAACTTGGTCCTTGCTCTGCATATTTCACAACTTAATTTAATGCCATTGCAATTGCATATTTTGGGTCGAGGCTCTACATAAAGTAAATACTCACATTACCCGTGGCAGTGCATGGACTTGCCTCTGCAATTTGCTGATATTAATCTTGCAAATAAATTTCTGGGAGCACTCAAACGTAAAATGTTTACCCCTCCACTTCGCCGCTACTCAAATATTTAATGAATATTAGTTTTCTTTAGTATCCTCTCTCGCCGCTCGGCTGGTCCTTTTGCGGTTTTCTATCTTTGGGCGGGGGCGGCAAATTTAACGAGCGGCCGCCCGCGCCTCCGCCTCCGCCTCCGCCTCGAGCCTGGAACAGCGTGAAATGAGCAAATTTATATGCTTAATTTTTAGCATTTAAATTGCGCTTAGATAAAATGCCAACAAATGGAGTTGCCGCCGGCCCTAAGCCCAGTTTTGTGGTTTGCTGTTTCAGGCTGAAATTGTAGCCGAAGTCCACAGACCATAAATTCCAACCACACTGCCTGCCGCTGCAGCATTATGTTTATAATTACAATATTCAATTACAACTTCATAATTCATGCCGAAGCTGGTCTTTAAGTGCACTTGCTTAAGCATTCGAATCCCTGTGTAATTATGTACAGCCAGCACGCGATTCTGCCACTCATCTTGTTCAGGTGGCCACATTACACATGTTCCAGCTGCAGTCTGTCTGTCCGTGGAGCGAATTGTTTGGGAATTAGGCCTGATTAATTGGCATTATTGTACTTGACTGCCTAAATGGCATAATTGAAACTCACACTTGTTTAGGCTACACATCTCATGAATTCAGCCATGGAATGATTCAATTTGTTGGCAAATTATTAGTTGGCTTTTGGGCAAAAATTCATATGGCCAATTGGGAACCAAATCAATTTCAGATAACCAAAAATACAAAACAAATTATTTAGTTGCCTCCCAAACAATGGGAAATTGAATTTTTGCCACATTTGTGAGGATTAGGCCTATCTATCCATACAAAATGGCTTAGCTCAGTTTATATTTTATTTCAATTATTTCGGTTGTGTGTGTGTGTTTGTTTATTTTTACAATTATTGTGAAGTTTATTGAGTGCACTTGACTTGAGTGGAAGTTAGACTTGATATTCTTTTCGATTTTTTGCTAAAATGTAAAATTAGAGACAGCTTTTGCTGCCGTTGGAAGTCATTTTGAACCTGTGAGAGTCCAAAATTCAAACAAACAGGTCAGGGAAACAGGTCAGCCGTCAAGCGGTTCGAAAAGGTGCCAAAATTTGCAAGCAGGCGAGCAATCGACGGCAGCAATTTCTTAAGCACATTCCTTTCCTGCTTGCTGCTGAGTTTTTGGGAACAATAGCAAGCGCTGCGCAATTAACAAGGCTGAGATCTGCAAAAATTACGAAGCAGGCGAGCAATCGACGCTACTTATATGTTGAAAACATCGCATCCTAGAAAGCTGCTGAGACTGAGCAACAATCTAATTAGCTTTACGATAATTCAGAGAAGCTGCAGGCCAGGTAAAGATCTGCAGAAATGCTATAGCAGGCGAGCAATCGACGACAGCAGATTTTAGAGGGCTGCTAGGACAACGCAACAATCTGAATAGCGCTGCGACGAGCAAGCGGGGCTTCAGGCTAGCCTAAGATATGCGGAAACGCCTTGGCAGGTGAGCAATCGATGCCAGAAATTGGTTGGAAACGTCGCATTCTAGAGAGCTGCTGAGATAAAGAAACAATCTGTAAAGTGTTAAGATAAACAAGTGGAGCGGCAGGCCATATTAAGATCTGCAGAACCGCCAAAGCAGGCGAGCAATCAACGCCAGCAACTTGTTGGAAACATTGCATCCTAGAGGGCTACTAAGATTAAGCAACTAACTCAATAGCAGCGCGATAATCAAGCAAATCGGCAGGATAGGCTAAGAAAAAGCAGAAGCAGGAGAGCAATCGACGCCAGCAATTTCCACATGCCAACCTAGAGAGCTGCTGAGACTACGCAATAATCTGAATAGCGGTGCGTTAAACGAACGGAGCGGCAGGCCAGGCTCAGATCTGCAGAAACTCCGTGGCAGGCGAGCAATCGATGCTAACTATCTGTTGAAAACATTGCAACCTAGAGAGCTGTTGAAACTCAGCAACAAACTGAATTGCGCTGCGGTAATCAAGCTCAACTTAAGGCCAAGTTATGAAATGCTGAATCGCCGGGTCAGTCGAGCAATCGACGACAGCAATATGCTATGCACATTGCATATTAGGGACCTACTGAGATTAAGCAACTAACCTAAACAGCAGCGCGATAATCAAGCAAAGCGGCGGGAGAGGCTAAGATCTGCAGAAAAGCAGAAGCAGGAGAGCAATCGACGCCAGCAATGTGCAGCAATAGCAGTGCAAGCAGAAGCTCGAAAAGGCAGTCCAGCGGAAACAAAAAGAATTACTAAACTGTCAAAAAATAGGGAAAACTGGCAAGCAAAGTTTTAAAACCCTATGCAAGGGTATTAAAATCAACTGTTGCCTGAACTCAAAAAACTTGGCCGTAACCAAAAAATGGTAAAGAAAAAGGCAACATTCATATTTGTTTACCCGCCCCCATTTGGTTGAAAAGGAGTCGTTAGGACCCTATTGAAGCACTAAGACAATGAGACAAATTGAATCGACCCTTTCACAAAATATGCAGCTAATTAAGTGTAAGTTTGTAAGACTCTCCCCACACCAAGCCATTTCTATATATACATTTCTAAGTGAATGCGTATATACTTGTATATAATTAGTGTAAAAATCAGAGCTGACATTGTTCTGGGCTGCCATCCGCATGTTCTGTCAAATGGAGCGTGGACTAGGGGCCACCCTTCGCGCGCGTAAATCTTTTGGTCTTAAGCAGCTGCTTCTTCCACATCTCCCACACTCCCATCCCCGTCCCCAAATTGACAATGACATTTCGCTGGAGCAAAACATTGTCAACGACTCGGAGGTTTGGCTTGGCTGGCTGGCAATTACAGAAATTAGCTTTCGTTTTTAATTTATTAACGCTATTGTGCGTGCCCGTAATGGCGACAAGCGAGTGTGTCTCCCACTCAAGACAAATGCTTTGGCTGTTGTCGGGGCCAAATTAATGTGCATATAACTTACGCCTTTAGCCTCTTGCCAGGGCGAGAGCAGGATACGGCCATTAAGGTTGCAGCATTTGTTTGCCTCTTCCCCATACTCTTGCGTCATGCATTTTAAAGCATACCGGGAGGGGCAGGGCCAATGAAGTGTGCAGTTTGGTTAAATTTTCATGATGATTTAACAGGGCGTATGCGTATGCTGACACACACCCACACACACAGAAGCTCGCTCTGCTCTGGCAAATGCATAAAAAATTGCACTCCCTCCCAGTTGGTCCAGTTTTTGTTGAGCAGCAGCCCCCATCTGCTTCCGGATTTATTTACTGAACATGAAAAGTTCACATAATTGAAACAAAATATGTACCAAACGAAAAAGGAACTATGCCTAGGAAATACATTCTGTGCGTAGCTCAAATTACATTTGTGTGTGCGTGAGTTTGCTTTGAGCAGAAAGGAGCAGCCTGAGAGTGAATGGGGAATAAATGGAAATTTTTTTATTAATTTTACCTATCATTTAAGTTCGAATTTTTGTTTGTTATTTCCATATTCATTCCTTTAAACAACTCTGATATATAAAATTGAAAAAGGCTGCTCCGAACATTCTGTCCCTCGAGCGAATCCCTGGTGAATCCACCTCCTGAACCAAAAACTACCAATGAAAATGCATTCTTTTTGGTAAACTATTGAAAAGTTTCTCAGCTAGATAATAAATTGAAGTGAGGAATGAATTGAAATGAATCACGCAAAAAATTCCAGTGGTGCAGATGGCAAGACTGTTTTCTTAGAAAGATGAAGTTGCGGTTGTTGTGTTTTGTATACTTTGCATTGAGTTTGTATAGTATTTTGCACTCTTATTGAGCACAGTTGTGATTTTAGATATTTATTGAAATACTTTTGTAAAAAATCTTACGAGATCGGCATGCGTTTCTTCATTTCAGCACTTGAAATTTAAAACAAAGACTCAAAGCTTGTTTAACAATTTCCAGCTATACAATCTGTATGATAATGTCAACTTATTAGGATATTAAATACATAGTATTATTACTATTATTATAAAGATGGATTTTTTATACTCTGTACCGTAGGTACACAGAGTATTATAAGTTTGTGCAAAAGTATGTAACAGGCAGAAGGAAGCATCTCCGACCCCATAAAGTATATATATTCTTGATCAGCATCAACAGCCGAGTCGATATAGCCATGTCCGTCTGTCCGTCTGTCTGTCCGTCCGTCCGTCTGTCTGTCCGTATGAACGCACAGATCTCAGAGTTGGTAAGAGATAGAGGTTTGACATGTATGGGACATATGATTCTTATGTCTTCAGGCAGATCAAGTTTATTTTCAATTTTGGCCACGCCCCCTCCCGCCCCCGCAATTTAGAAAAAACGTCATATCTCCCACAGTTTTGAAGATAGATGGCTTGTTCCTTCTGGACATATTTAGTTATTAGAATAACTTATCGATCCGCCAAAGGAATGAAGAAGATCGGATGAACGGTTTTCGAGTTATGATCAAAAGACAAATTTTCTTGATACAGAGTATGTTATAGTCGGGCTTGAACGACTTTCTTTCTTGTTTTCTTCTAAAAAAAACTGAATTTAGGGAAAATTCTAAAATTTTTGCAATATTTTGAATCAATGTATTCAAGCTACACCTCCTAGTTACCGGTGTACAGAGGCCAACTATTAAATCTTCTTTATAGTCAACACTAATATGAGAATTACTTAAATTGCATGATTTTCCGAAACGTTCATCCATATTTTATGATAATCAAAACTCAAATACATATATTTTGGTTACTATGGTCCTCTTATTGGTCGCCGATGGTCCGACCATTCAGCAACAACTGGTCTACGAGCTTCTCTTTCCTCTACTGTCTTAGCAGCTCTCGGGAATGCGATATTTTCAGCCGATTGCTGGCGTCGATTGCTCGCCTGCTCTGGCGTTTCTGCAGATCCTCATCTCCGCTTGCTTTGCGCACCGCTATTCAGATTGTTGTGCACTCTCAGCAGCTTTTTGGTTTGCAATACGTATTGCAAATTGCTGCCGTCGATTGCTCGTCTGTTCTGACAACTCGGCAGGTTTCCGATCTGCTGGACAGCTTACCGGTTTCAATCCCTTAAGCTTCGGTTGCGAAGAAGTTTCTTGACTTCTCATTACACTCATTACACATGCTATCGGACGATTTCCTGGCATATTCTAGAAAATCACAAAATTGCCTTTTTTTTTGCTTATCATAAGTCTATCAACCATCTGAGGGAAAACTTCATCCAATACTTTCAGCGATTAGGTAACAAACATAAAACCATGCTAACATACAAACATGCAACCATGCTAATTTACAAATTTGCAGAATTGCAAACTTACAAACAAATGCATTTTCTAGCATGCAAACATGCAAGCCTACAAACTTACGAACAAGCAAATTTGCAAAAATACAAGCTTACAAACTTACCAACAAACAAACTAACAATCTTACAAACACACAAAGCAACATTCTAGCAAGCAAACATACAAACCTGCAATCGTACAAACTTACAAACAGGCAAACTTACAAACATGCAAACTGACAAACTGACAATCATGTCTCATGGTTCGAACAGTGTAAAGGTAGCCTTACAAACTGACAAACTCACAAACCGACAAACATACAAACTGGAAAACTAACAAACTGACAAATTGACAAACTGACAAACTGGTAAGTTGACAACTTACAACTTAAAAACTAACAAACTTATAAACTTACAAACCGACAAACTTGCAAACTTACAAACTTTTACATCTATAATATAAGCAAGATTAATGATTTCTCATATTTATGTAGTCTGATCCCACAAAAGTTGTTGCATTTCAGTCATTTACTCTCTCCTTTGAATGCTTGGGTAATCACTGGTGTTTTGTGAACTGCCATCTGGCTACTGAATGGTCTTTACTCCTCTGAAATATAATAGGTAGCTCTCCTATTTGACTCACAGATAAAGGTTAGCTGTGAAAAAATAAAACATTTTCCAAACCCTTTTCAGCCTCCTTTCTGTTTTTTTTTTCGTTGTGTCAAAGAAAGTGTCCACAATTAATAACCTGTGCTTAGGTGGAAACGGCTTGTTAGCGGTGTCTAATGTTGTTGCTGGGGCAACCATTAATAACAAGTGTTCTAGGTGTATCTCCCAGCCCGGTTGAGTGGGTGCGTCGTTGCCTTACAATGTGTGTGGCTACTAACCATAAACTGAGCATTAGTGTGATTGCATAACATTTGCACAAACAGGAGTTCTACTCCTAGGAAAGAAAAGCTGAACAAAAACCGAAATCCTTATATATTGTGTGTGTGTGTGTGTGTGTTTGGGATGCAACTGCTGTGGCTACGTGCTAGCATTTCGGTGCTAACGCTCTTCCCCTCCCGTGTTTGCCACCGTACACACAAAACTTTTGCACCGAGCCCCACAAATTTTGCGCAAATTTCCAGCTGCCGGCTTGCTGGGTTGGTGATAATTTAAGTCGGAAATGTTGCCTGCTTGCACGTAAACCAAATCCGAAAAACTCCACGCTAAAAGCAGATGAAGAGTATCTGCAAGTGCAAACGTAAATTGCAATTACAACAAAGTGCCACAATTGTTGCAGCTGTAATCAAAGCCAAGGCAAAAGCAAAAATGTTCGAGAATACAATTATGGTCAAGAGGGAGAGGGAGGCCGGCAGGCAGGGAGGGCAGGGAGGGAAGGGAGGGTGCAATAAAGTAAATAAAAAATATACACAATTCCGAGGCACAGTCAGTCGTATAAGTTTACACACTGTAAAACTTTGCAACTGCTGCCGCTGCTGCTGTTGGCTGTTGGCTGTCAAACAAACCGAAAATGAAATCATTGTCAATTCATAAAAATGTGCAAAAATGTTACAAATTGCATTTACATATGCTGCATCAACACACACACAGTCACACACTCACAGCCACTCACTTTCGGCCGTTACTGCTTCCATTAAGCTGCGCTCCGCCTGACATATATAGGAATATAAGGGACATTTGTAAGCAAGTGCCAGTTCAGTTCTCCGGGCTAAGCCCCGGGCAGCCATGTCGTATATTTAAGATGACAGCAGCAGCAGCACCACCACCAGCATCACCACCACCTCCCCTCCCTTGGGGCTCTTCCCAGTTGCGGTCAAGCATACCAACATATGGCAGTCAGTGTTCGTGTGTGTGTGTGTAAGTTACGACTTTACAGTTTATGTCACAAATATTCATGAAATCTTCAACATTTTCATATTATCACAAAATCTGCTAATTGATCAAAAAAAAAGGAACTCAGTTTTAAGCACTTGTCAAAAATCTTTGAAATGTTTCCTACATCAATTCGACTCCAAGACTTGTTGAAACCTTGAACAACATTCTCGAATGTGAATGATTTCTCATTCCACGGACAATTATTTAAAAAACATAACAAATTATTTTACATTTCGAGCCTCTAAGCTGATGTTTAAGTCAATCGGCTGACACTTTTTTGGAAATATTCGAAATGTACTTAATATATCTCGATGCCGTCCTTAGCAAAGTATTTCGGAACTGAACCAAACTTACTTGATAGAAGAATTTTGTAGTTGAATTGAAATATTTCGTTTCTAAGGCATGACTTTAAAAGATTGGGAATCTGTTTGCCATTCATTCCTTTAATGTTCCACTCTCGCAAGTCGTTTTGTCTACTTACTTAACAGCTGGCGCCAATAGCGGCTAAAGATGACCTGTTGTTTCATAGATTTCTAAAGTACAAATGTTATATATGATGTAATTCTTACCTTAAAGTTAAGTTAACTAGTTTGTATACCCATGCAACACGATTTTCTAACTGAGACTACTTTTTGGACCTTACTTTTCTATGGGAGCTATACCATATAGATGTGCGATTTCGACCAAACTTGGTGGAATCATGCAAGTGCCTAACAAACGAACATGTAAGCAATTTGGAGTCGATTCCATTCTAATTAAAAATGTTTTTCTCAATAGAACTTCTTTTTCGAGCGATCCTTCGTACTGCAGCTATATGATTTAGTTATCCGATTTTGACAAAACTTCTTAGAATTGTGTGAAAGCTTATGAAATAAATAAATGTCAATTTTAAGGAGATTTCCATAAAAAACAAAGAAGTTTTTCCTACTAAGACTTTTTTTCTAACCTTACTTTTGTATGACAGCTATACTATATAGATGTCCGATTCAGACCAAACTTGGCACAATAATGGAGAAGTATAGAAAACTAGTAAATACGAAATTTTAAGACGTTTGCATTGATGACTAAAAAGTTTTTCTCACTAGAAATTGTTTTTTGACCGATCGTTCCTATATGTTATGGGCATCCGATCTGGCCGGTTCCGACAAATGTGCAGCGTATTTGTACCAGAAGACTTCGTGCAAAGTTTGGTGAAGATAGCTTTAAAACTGACGGAGGAGATAGCATAGAAACAGACGGACAAGTCTAAATCAACTCAGCTCATCATGCTGATCAAGAATATATATACTTAATGTGGTCGGAAATGCTTCCTTCTATGAGTTGTAACATCTAGACAATTTCCATATACCCTCTTCAGGGGTATTAAGCGGTGACCAAACAGTGACAAAAGTGACTTACAAAGTGACCTAAACACTGATTAACAGTGACTAAAAACGACCAAACCAGACGATTGAGACGAGCTTTTTACCAATCCACTTTGAAACATTCTAGAATCGAGAAGAAACCTTATGAAAAGAAGAAAGAAAGTCGGTCAAGCCCGACTATAACATACTCTGTACCAAGAAAATGTGTCTTTTGATCATAACTCGAAAACCGATCAACCGATCTTCTTCATTTCTTTGGCGGATCGATAAGGTATCCTAAACACTAAATATGCCAAAAAGGAACAAGCCATCTATCTTCAAAATTGTGGGAGATATGACGTTTTTTCTAAATTGCGGGGGCGTGGGCGTGGCCAAAATTGAAAATAAACTAGATCTGCCTGCAGACATAAGAAGCATATGTCCCATACATGTCTATCTCTATATCTTACCATCTCTGTGATCTGTGCGTTCATACGGACATGACGGAAGGACAGACTCACAGACGGACATGGCTATATCGACTCGGCTGTTGATGCTGATCAAGAATATATATACTTTATGGGGTCGGAGATGCTTTCTTCTCGATGTTACATACTTTTGCACAAACTTATAATACTCTATGTACCTACGGTATAGAGTATAATGATTATCTAAGGGCCGATCTCTCATTTTACACATATTTGTAGGGTTATGTGATAGATAGCTCTATGCAGTAGATTAGAAAACGGCCATTAATTAACAATTTAAAGATGTGAACAACAAGATGAACAAAATAGTTCAAAATGTACTTTGTATATCGTTATGTGAAGGGCTCTCCTTGTCACTTCAATTGATGCGGCTGCTTATTCACGCCGAGTTTTGGGGCACCTGCGACCTCTTCGTCGCTGGTAGCCGCAGTTACGGAGATTTAATATCCGGAGTCGGAGACTTATAAATCCGATATCGGTGATATATGAACCCGATAGAAAAGAATGAAGCAAGTAAGAATGATTATAAGTTTATTGATGTTGATTCGATGGTGATCGCTTAAAGACTCGCTGAGGTGGTAAGCTTACAAGGAAGTTAAGAGTATGGAAACCTCAATGGCGAAAGCTTGCTTTTGTAAATTTGTACATCTCTTGTTCGTGTACAGGGTGCGCCATATAAAGTGTCGGTATGGCAACACTGAATAAATATAAAAACAAACAACCGATTGCTCTATATGTTGATCTTGTTCCTTTAATTTGGTCCTGTACAATTTATTTCGACTACTTTTTGAACACAACATCAATCAAGTGGCCGCCTTTATTGGCCACAACAAAATGTGCCCTTTTTGCGGCATTTTCCATCACTTTTTCGAGCGTCTCAGTCGATAAAGTGGCGATTTCGGCACGAATGTTGGCCTTAAGCTCTTCAATGGTCTGTGGATCGCTGGCGTAAACCTTGCTTTTTAAATAGCCCCACAAAAAGAAGTCTGGGGCGGTCAAATCTGGAGATCTGGGTGGCCAGTCAATATCGCCTCTTTTTGATACCGACCCACACAGTCACTTTTTGGTCGTGTAAAGGTATTTCATGGATGCGGTGTGGATTTTCCGTGCCCCATATGCGACAATTTTGCTTATTAACACCACCAGAAAGCGTGTAATGAGCCTCATCGGACATCAAAATTTGTTAGTACAATTGAACGATTATTTTCGATGAACAGCGTCTCTATTTCGGCGCGTTGTTTTGGTGTGAAGCGTTCCATGGTCAAAATTGTACTAGATTGATGTTTCCAAAACATGTCTAACAAAAGCAATCGGTTGGTAAATGTCAAAGTTATTCAGGGTTGCCATACCGATACTTTATATGGCGCACCCTGTATATGATAAATATATATGACTAAATGCCGAAACAAACTTAAGTTATTGAAATAAACGTATTTAAAATAAGAATTATGTACCCGAATCAAGTATTTTCGTACATGAATTACCATTGACAACGCGGGTACTTAATTCAAGTGCAAAGCTCTTGATTTTGTGCCATATTTTAATGTTGGAAAATCGTTTTCAAATGCCTCCCCGTTGACTGCGCTAAGGTATGAAATTGTGTGGTGCAGAGAATCAAACAAAAACGAAAAAATCTTGCTAGATTTTTATCCACTTTATTTAAGTCGTGATTTTTTATTGGCAATTTCGTATAAACGATTTGTCGCTTGTCTTGTGGCCAGTTGCGCAGTGTGGAGCGCTGGCCTTGTTGCTGTGTTGCTTTGAGCGTAATTGACATTTATTAATTGGAAAACAATAATTCGCCTGCCAAAGTGCCAGCTTTTTGGCAGCTTGCCAAGTGGCATTCCTTGTTGCTGTTGCTGCTGGCGGAGGAGGTGGGCGGAGGTTGCGAATGATCAGGATGATTTATTTGGAGAGCGATAACATCCAGCGGCGCAAGCAACCCTTCTGCTGCTCAGTTATGTATGCAGGCAGCGATTAAAAGCCGTCATCAGCAGGTAGTGCTGAAAATTGTGCGCCAGCTGTGGCTCCGTCGCTCTCCTCACATTAAAACCTGTCAAATTTTAATGTTTTACATGGCAGGCTCTCAAAGTGGCATCATCGTGCGATGGCGGGGCGGAGTGTGGGTTCACCTGTCAGGTGAAGGCAGACATCTTGCCATAAACATTAAAAGCACATAGTTTTAATGAAACTGGCGGCTGTCCTTGTAGTTGCTTAACGGTCGCCGGGCATACGAGGCGTATGTGGAATGTGGCCCCGGCACGCGATAAATTCATTAAAGAGCTGCAAGCCGCACTGAAATCTGGCGCTACCTGCCTGCCTGCCTGCCTGGTGGTCTCGCGTGGGGCACTGGGACATAATATAGTGCTGTGCATACAGACACACACACACACACACACACCAGCCAGCCAGCCAGCCGTTGCATACTTTTGGGCACGTTTATAGATTAACACATTTTTACTGCTGAATGTACTAATAAGGCAAACATTTCCACTTTGAGGTGCCCCCCGGGAGAGCTGCTGCTGCTGCTGCTGGTGGCTCTGCCAGGATTCGTTATCTCGCACCAACACAGGAAAGCTTGTACCTGAGCACGTGTGTGTACTTTCAAAATTTATAACACAACAACTTGGGTAAGAATGGGGGGGGGGGGGGGGGGGGGAGCGAAGAAAAATGTGAAACAAAAAGCAAACAAAGCGAAAAATATTTCATACACCCAGCCAGTTAAATGGCAATCCCTTGGGTAGCGCCTCCTGCCACTCCTCCCTTTCCTGCTGTAGTGATTTCGTTCTGGGAATGCACACATGCTCCAGCAACAGCAACAGCTCCCGCTCCTGCTCCGGCGCGTGCCTGGCACTGGCAGCTGCAGCTGCTGCACGTCAATGGCAAATAAGATTCGACGACTTCAACTCCTCGACGCGACTTGTAATTACCACTGCATTGTGGATACACCCTGGCTCCTCCTCCTGCCTCCTTTGGCATGTTGTTTACCTTTCATTTCAACTTTACCTCTTACCTGGCGCGCGGCATTGACTCTGGCATTGAGAGTGCCCTCCTCCAGCCATCCACTGCACTGCACTGCACCGCCTTTCGATTGAATTACAGTATAAATATTATCAGGGCAAGTCATTGCTTATTTGCCACTGACTTATCGCCTGGACAGGGCAACAGATGCCAGCCGAGGTTGAGCCCTGCAAGGATTCGGCTGAATTGAAGTAGCTCAAAGCGGTATAATTCGCTTTTCTTCTTGTTTTTAAGTGGAATCCCAATTAAATTTATACACAAATTCCGGGATTGGCTTACACTGCATAAGCTAACATCTTTTCTAAGCGTGCTTAGCTCATTGCACCATTGATAAGCCTGCTTTAAAGCTTGAAGTTCTATTGAATATTCGTTGGTTACTTCCTCGAGTGTTCTGATTGGTGTCAAGGATAAGATACGAGGATTGGAGGAGGCTGACTGACAACATGTTGAAAGTGTTTGTATTTTCTTGATGTTGATATCTATAACTTTTTGCAGTCCTTTTCTTTGGACTCTTGGGCTTCTTCTGACCACTTTTCCATCAATAAAAGCTGTTGTGGTATTAGCTGCTCACCATGTTTCAATATCTTATGGACAGTAGGAGTAAGTAGATAGCTTTGCATGTAAAATAACTCGCCACAGCTGAGAATGATTGAGAATGATCTTAAGCCGTTTGATGGCATCCAAATGAATTCCTGTTATCTGAGCAGTTGCCTGTTCGTTGTGGAAGAATCTTCGGGATGTATTTCCATCATTTGTGTTTCCAAGGCCCTGCTTCGAACAGTCGACTGTTGGCCAACCTGTGGTATAACCTCATACCTTCTTTTTATATCCCTGCAGAAGGGTATATTGAAATTGTCCAGATGTTTGTAACGCATATAAGGAAGCATTACCGACATATATATGCTTGATCAGCATGACTAGCTGAGTTGATTTAGCCATGTCCATCTGTCCGTCCGTCAGTTTGAAAGCTATCGCGACCAAACTTTGCACCAAGTCTTCTGGTACAAATACGCTGCAGATTTGTCGAAACCGGCCGGATCGGATGACTATAACATATAGCTGCCATAGGAACGATCGGTCGAAAAACTAGTTCTAGTGAGAAAAACTTTTTTGTTTTCAATGCAAACGTCTGCAAACTCCGTACATACTAGTTTTCTCTGCTTATCCATGTTTCTTTTAAGTTTGGTCAAAATCGGAAAACTATATAGTATAGCTGTCATAGGAAAGTAAGGTTAGAATAATAGTCTTAGTAAGAAAATCCATTGTGTTTTCAATGTTAACCTCTTTAAAATTTGCTTATATTTATTTTAAAGGCTTTCACACAGTTCTACAAAGTTTTGTCAAAATCGGATGACTATAGGTTATAGCTGCCATAGGAATGATCGGTCGAAAAACAAGTTTTAGTATGAAAAACTTTTTTGTTTTCAAAGAAAACTCCTGCAAACTTTGTATCTCTTGATTTGCCGTGCTTTTCCATGATTCCACCAAGTTTGGTCGAAATCGGACATCTATATAGTATAGCTGTCATACAAAAGTAGAGTCCGAAATGTAGTCTTAGTGAGAAAAACTTGTTTGTTTTTAGTGGAACTGTCCTTTAATCTAATTAGATAAAAGTGCTACAAGGGCATATACAAACTTCGGCCGATCGGAAGTTAACTTTCCTCTATTTTTCATGTTTCATCGATCTAAAATTCTATAAAAGGTATCGATTTACTTGCTTATTGTTCTGCCATACATCGAACATATGTCCTAGGCTGAGGTTAATCTTTCCTAAAAGTCGGAGAACGTGCAAAATCGGTCTAACAATGTTGCCGACTAACTTAACTTTCTATGCTTACCAATTGATACAGCTATAGCTGTGCACATATATCAATTTACTATGTAAATTGGAAGTAAAATCACTTATACTAGTTTTAACAAGAAAGAAAGTCGGTCAAGCCCGACTATAACATACTCTGTACCAAGAAATTTTGTCTTTTGATCATAGCTCGAAAACCGTTCATCCGATCTTCTTCATTCCTTTGGCGGATCGATAAGTTATTCTAATAACTAAATATGTCCAGAAGGAACAAGCCATCTATCTTCAAAACTGTGGGAGATATGACGTTTTTTCTAAATTGCGGGGGCGGGAGGGGGCGTGGCCAAAATTGAAAATAAACTTGATCTGCCTGCAGACATAAGAAGCATATGTCCCATACACGTCAAACCTCTATCTCTTACCATCTCTGAGATCTGTGCGTTCATACGGACAGACAGACGGACAGACGGACAGACGGACATGGCTATATCGACTCGGCTGTTGATGCTGATCAAGAATATATATACTTTATGGGGTCGGAGATGCTTCCTTCTGGATGTTACATACTTTTGCACAAACTTATAATACTCTATGTACCTACGGTACAGAGTATAATAAATATCTAAAAATTCATTCAGCCCGGTGTGCGGTGGACCTAAAGTCGACAGCCGACTAACTTAACTTTCTATGCTTATCAATTGATACAGCTATAGCTGTGCACATATATCAATTTACTATGTAAATTGGGAGTAAAATCATTTATACTAGTTTAAAAAACCACAAAACTCCAGGAAATTGTTCTCCCTGCATATCTTTGGAGTTCTTCTGTGAAATCTAATTGTTATTTTTTGTTGTAAAATTGTTAAATATGTATATAAGAGAACCTTTCACATCTCTCTCAAATCAAGTTGTCTCTTTACACATTCCACTTACCTCCACAACTTTGAAGTCCTTCCATATGCAATTAGCAAAGCATAGTTCTTATGCCTTTGGCCAACTAAAATGTTTAATAAATTTTCAAAAATAATTCCTTAGAGTGAAAACTTGCTCGATTGACAACATTTTTGTGCCAGTCTTTTGTGTTGCTGCTGCTGTTGGCCCCGTTCTGGTTTGTTTGTCTTTGCCTGGCCACTCTTCGTCTGACAAAACATGCGATACGGCACGACAAGAGCGAGCACACCCAAGCGTCGTACATGCATAATTTTTGTTATGAAATATTCGTAAAATTTCATACAAAGTACAAGCAAATGGCATGTGAGTGAGTTGAGAGAGTGGGTAAGTGTGTGTGAGGGGAATTGAAAGCCAAAAGCATAAACCATAAACTGAAGTTTATACAAGAAGTTTGGCTGGCTGACTGGGAGCTTTGACTTGGCTTATCACCTCTGGCCCGAGTTGGTTGGGGCTGCCGGCGCAAAGTTTTCAGCAAAATGAAGATGGACCCAGATATTAAAATAACATTTGCCTGGGTTAAGTGATGATGCAGAGAGAGAGAGAGAGAGTCTGGTCTGTGCCCGATTAGAGGTTATTGTTTGCCATTTTTCGATATTATTAATGATCCACATAGATTTTCCAATCAGAATGTCCCCCTAATGGGGGCTGCCTTTCAATGGCCTGGAAAAAGGGTCAACTGTGACCTTGGGCCTTTGAGTTTGCTGTAGAATTTTAATTGCGTGTGTTAATTTTTGGGTTCGTTCATTCAATTTGAATTTATAGTTCTTTCCTTTTCCCTTTTTTTTGTTTTTTTGTTGGCCCTTTCTTTTGTGGCTGTGGGCCATAAATTGATGTTGGGCGACAATTTATGTTTATGGCTGAGGCGAGAGCATGGAAATTGCTTGTCCCTTATCGATTGTTCCAGGTGTTGTGTGTGCGGTCTGAAGCATTATTCATTAAACTTAATCAATCAGCTGTTGGCGAGTGGGCAGGCGGGGAGGGAGGTGGTGGTAGGCAGCTACAAGCAGTGTGTTACTTGATGTATGCTGCCAGCTGTGGCTGTTGCTCCAAAAACCGCAATATAGACATTTATGGTGGAACTTTTAATTGAAGCCTTGCAAGTGACATGTCCTCACTCACACACACATGCACACATGCACACACGTGCAAGCATATTTACAATTGGCGGCAAACCGCAAAAGGCAAACTCGTTGGCAAATGCTTTTATTATTGTTTTTACTGCAACAAACACAATAAAATATTTAATTCGCATGAAATCACAATAGATTTTTACTCATGTCTCTGTGGCTCTCGTTTTTGCCATGAAATATTCAACCACAGCCTGGGCACAGTTGGAGCAACGGTTTTATTTTTTATTGAAAATCCATTGAACAAATCAAAATTTGTAGAAAAATGTATCGAAACTAAATGGTTTACTTGGAAAGCAACCCACGTTGCTATATTTTTAGCAATCAGTCTACTTAGCCATGTTATATCGAGGGTTCAGCTACTAAATTTCAATAATATGTAGAAGTTGGGTCCCTGATCCGGCTCGAGGGATCGTACAAATGGGCAACGAACTCGATCCTAGAGATTTGATAGCCTATTTCAGTTAAATGATTCCAATAGAATTCCAATTCATGTTAAAACTTTCTAGAATGCAAAGATTTCAGTCCATGATCCGGCTCCAGGGACCGTACAATTGAGCAAAGAACCTAGTCTTAGAGATTTGACAGCATATTTTAGTTCAAAAAAATTGAAATTCAGGTCTCAAAAACCATGAATTGAAGAGTTGGGTCCATGAACAGGCTCGAAGGGTCGTACAATTTGGAAATAAAACCAGTCTAAGAGATTTCGTAGCACTTCTTAGAAGAAGAATTCCATTAGAATTCCAATTCATGTTAATACTTCCAAGAATGTGAAGTTTTCAGTCCATTATCCGGCTCGAGGCACCGTACAATTGGGCCAAGAACATAGTCTTAGAGATTTGGAAACATATTTTAAGTAATGAGCTCCAATTCAAATTAAAACATTCCAAAATGTAAAGTTTTCAGTTCATTATCCGGCTCGAGGGATCGGACAATTGGACAAAGAACCCGGTCTTAGAGATCTGGTAGCATATTTTAGTTAAAGAATTCCAATAGAATTTCAATTTAGGTTCACAATTTTAAGATAATGAAGATATAAGTCCATGATCCGGCTCGAGGCACCATACAATTGGGCAAAGAACATAGTCTTAGAGATTTGGAAGCATATTTTAGGTAAACAACTCCAATTCATGTAAAAACTTTCCAAAACATAAAGTTTTCAGCGCATAATCCGGCTCGAGGAATAGTACAATTGGGAAAAGAACCCGGTCTTAGAGATCTGGCGGTATATTTTAGTTAAAGAATTCCAATAGAATTCCAATTTCGGTTCACAATTTTAAGAATATGAAGAACATAGTCTTAGAGATTTTAATGCATATTTTAGTTTAAAAATTCAAATTCAGGTCTCAAAGACCACGAATGGGTCCATGATCCGGCTCGAGAACCCGTACAATTCGGTAATTCGACATTTCGCAGCAGTTCTAAGTCAAAGGGGTCAAAGAGTATTAACTAAAAGAGTTTGGTCCGTGATCAGGCTCGAGGGGTCGTACAATTCGTAAATAAAACCAGTCCAAGAGATTTCGTAGCACATTTTAGAAGAAGAATTCCAATAGAATTCCAATTCATGTTAAAACTTCCAAGAATGTGAAGATTTCAGTCCATTATCCGGCTCGAGGGACCGTACAATTCGACAGAGAACCCGGTTTTAGAGATCTGGTAGCATATTTTAAGTAAAAAACTCCAAGTCATGTTAAAACTTTCCAAAATGTAAAGTTTTCAGTCCATTATCCGGCTCGAGGGATCGTACAATTCGACAAAGAACCCGGTTTTAGAGATCTGGTAGCATATTTTAAGTAAAGAATTCCAATAGAATTCCAATTTAGGTTCGCAATTTTAAGATAATAATGATATCAGTCCATGATCCGGCTCGAGGGAGCGTACAATTCGGCACCGAGCCTTGTCTAATAGATTTGGTAGCATATTTTAGTTAAAAGATTATTAAGTTGAAGAGTTCGGTCCTTGATCCGGCTCGAGGGATCGTACAATTCTGCTTAGGTATTAGAGGTTAAGTTAAAAAATGCATATTCTAGTTGGAAAGTTCAATAAGGAGAAGAGTTCGGTCCATGATCCGGCTCGAGGGACCGTACTATTCGGCAAAGATCCCAGTCTTAGAGATTCCGTTGCACATGTTATTTAAAGAATTCCAATTAAGGTTCAAAATAAAATTCAAATCGTACAATTCAGCAGGAAACCCCACACTTAGAGTTTTGGATGCATTGATAAGAAAAAGAATTGCTATTCAGGCTCCAAAGTTTAATAATCTAAAGATTTGTGACCTTGATCCGGCTCGAAGGACCGCACAGTTCGGCCTTAGAGGTTCGATTCGATCGTATCTTTCGTAACTCTCAATCGAGTGGGTTCAAAGAACCGAATAGTTGATCTTTTAACCACATTTGGCATACAAAATAAATCTTGCTATTGTTTTTCAAATTGCGCCCATTTATATACATTTATGCCACAGTTGAAGAGCAACCACATTTGCTGGCAAATGGAAACCGCATGGCCAAGTGTAAACACACTTGCCATAAATCATTTTTAAATAATTTACAATATGCCAGCCGAAGCTGTAAACAGCCCCCCAAACATATATTCAATGTGCAACTAAAGTCGTTTGCTGCTGCTCGTCGTTCACATATCGCCTCGCAATGGAGCGCTACTAAAATTCTAAACAAAAACAACAAAAAAGTAGGAAAATATCACAAAAATTGTGGTTGTCCCGCTGCGACGCATGTAATGGCTCAGCCAGAGCCACACTTTTGCACCCGTCACGAATTCGATGGCAGAACGTGCAGCCATCGCTGATGGCCCAGAGGGTGGGTGGCCCGCGGACTTTAAGACAGACGACCGACCGTTTTAAAGTTTCAACTTGTTTGCCCCACGCGGCGTGCTGGTGGCTGCAAGTTTGATTGAGTGCTCCTTCGGTTTTGATGGCCGCATTTCGAATTGAGTTAAAACGGAGCAAATGACTTAGAAGTGCCAACTATGCTGTATGCTTAGCCATGTCTCGGTGCTTCTGTCTTCATCATAGACAGAATGGAGCATGTGTGCAGTGGCAGTTATTCACTTACATAGTGGGCACTTAGTTATGTAGCTCTGGAGGCGGAAGGAACGTGCACAATCATTGCGTCAGTCACGTTTTGAATTGAAGAAATTCATCAGACAATTTCGCCTGCGACACAAGTGCGCTCATACACTCGCACACTCATCCACACTCATTTGTTGCCCTTAGCTTAAGCCGATGTGCTCTGACTGTGGCTGGCAATTTGTATTCGGCTGGAAGGGAAGAGGGAGAGGGAGAGGGAGTGGGGTGGGGGTAGCGGGCTCCACTGATCCGCATTGATTGAATTAAATTGCGATTTTTCTGCGTGCATTGATTGCATTAATAAACACAGCTGAAACAGCTGAAACAGCTGAAACAGCCGCGGAACCTCACTTTTACTCCAACTCGGCTCACTCATCATGCTTTATGGTTTTAAATTTTCAATTTATAGTTTGCTTTCATCCTTTCTTTATGGTTTCCAGGCGGCGGTCAATGCAATGGAATGGCGGTTTGTGTTGTTTTTTTATACGTTTTATAGCATACTTTTGAGCGAAAGCAAAATTGATTGAATTGAATAATTTATTAGCAGTTTAAAACAAAAAAAGAAATACACTTTTTGTGTGACTTTTATTTTAAAACAAATATGTCAATTTAAAAACTGATTGTAAGGGAAATTAAGCAGAAAGTTAATAAAAAAGCGAATTGTAGAGGTATATGGAAAGAAAGGACAAGGAAGGACTAGTTATAATTGATAAACAAAAGGAAAAACGAAGTGATTTGAGTGGAGAAAGGAACTAAGAGGAAAAATGCCACGCAGGCTGATATCTAAACATGGGAAAACAAACTAAAAACGGTATCAAACCCATGACCTTTCTCACCACAGCTTCACACACTACCACCTGCACCACAACTTGCTACTCTAGATTTAGGTGCAGTTAAATTTAAGTGATACTCTAATTTTCGTAGATCTTTAGACTTCGATCAAAAAATCAACGTTCTTCCACTCTATCTCCGAGGACAAGTGTTCCCGAGCCAACAATAGGGGTGCTGTGCCGCGCTAAGCGGCTTATTATACCCTTGCAAAGGGTATTATAATTTTGCCCAGAAGTTTGCAACGCATAGAAATATTTATTTCCGACCCCATAAACTATATATATTCTTGATCAGGGTGACGTGCTGAGTCGATTGAGCTTTGTCCGTCCGTCTGTCCGTCTGTCTGTCTGTCTGTTTCTACGCGAACTAGTCTCTCAGTTTTAAAGCTATCGAGCTAAAATTTTGCACAGAGTCTTCTTTTTGCTGCACACTACTAATATGTCGGAACCGACCGGATCGGATGACTATATCTCATAGCTACCATAGGAACAATCGGTCGGAAAACTAGTTTTAGTTTAAAAAACTTTTTTCTTTTCAATGGAAACGTCTACAAACTTTGTAATCGTAAGTTTGATATGTTTTTTTATAATCCTACCAGTTTTTATTAAAATCGGACAACTATATGGTATAGCTGCGATACAAAAGATAGGTCTGAAAAACAGTCTTAGTTAGTCTTAGTAATTCTACAAGTTTTTGTCCAAATCGGATGACTATATCATATAGCTCCCATACGAACGATAGGTCGGAAAATGGGAAAAAGAGTATTTTTTGAAAATATTTAAGCGAGCACTTGCAAGGGTATAAAAACTTCGGCACAGACGAAGTTAGCTTGGCTTTCTCGTTTTTAAAATGTTTTTGAGGTATTATTGCATTTCTATGCATTTCGTATGACTTTAAGTCGTATAAACAGGCTTTGATAGTACATTTGAGACTGGGAATGTATGTTTTATAATAACTGCATTTTAGTGTGACCGTATTTATATACTACTTTTGCTCACTCTATTTAAAAAAAATAAATCTCTCGAGTTTGAGCAAGACATACACTCTTCTACTATGTATAAGAGCATAAATAACTCTTATCTATTGTAAACGTTTGGCCGTATTTTAAGTACTTTCGGTCGCTGCATTCCATAAAATGGTTAACTTAATTTTAAATAAAAACACATTGGTCACTCTATTTTAAGCCAGAACAATCATTTCTCTACGAAAAGGGCAAAAAACATTTTCTAGTGTGAACGTATTTATGTGTATTGTGGTATAACCAACTTTTTACTACGTTTGTGCACTATATTTTAAAAAATGGTCACTCTATTTAAAAAATGGTCACTCTATTTTAAAAAATGATCACTCTATTTTAAAAAACCATTGGTCACTCGACTTTGAGCCAGAACATACCTTCATAACTTTCAAGTGTGAACGTATTTTTGTGTATTTTTATGTGACCGCATTTTACCTACTTTTTGTCACTGTATTTCTAAAAATGGTTGCACTATCTTAAATAAGAACATTGGTCACTCCAGTTTGAGCCAGAACCTACATTCATTTACTACAAGGGCAGATATAACATTTTCTAGTGTAAACGAGTTTTTGGTTTATTTAGGTACGACCGTATTTGAGGCCTTAATAATAGGTCACTGTATTTAAAAAACGGTCACTCTATTCAAATAAACTTTGGTCACTTAATGTTAAGCCAGAGCATACAAGCGAAAACAGGATTTTCAAGTGTGAACGTTTATTTTTGTGTTTTAGTATGACCGTACTTTCACTCTATTTAAAAAAACAGCCAGAACATTTATTCTCCTACCACTAGTTTTCTTTGATTTTCGCTCTCAAGTCAGGAAAACTAGACGCAGCCCTAAGAATAGCGGGCTAGTGGCTTTAGAAGTACGATCTTTCATGTTTTGACCGAAATAGTCTACTACATTTTAACTTCTTAATTTGTTCGAAAGGTCTCTTGGCCTCGAGTTGAATTCATTGAAAGCAATTCTTACTGAAACTTTTCTATCTCCGTCAAGCGCTAGCAAAATACTTTACTCAATTTATCAAATTATAATTGGTTAACTCAACAAAGTCGATCGATTTCGAGTAAAAATATTTTGCTTAAACCTTTTCAAGTGACGCAAGAATAACAAATTCCAAGCCATCTTAGCATTGAAATTTAAGGCATATTAAAACTAGCTTTGACAAAAATATGGGGTTACTTTAACGGGTCGGCGATGTCTTTAAATCCAAAGTACTTTCAACATTTGCTAAAGCAGCATTTCAGTTGAGTGTGCACATATTTTGTGAGTAACCTTCTAAATAGGGTCAACAATTAACAGCTTATGCAGACTTTTCATTTAAAATACCTCAATTTGTGTAATTTTCTCTTTTGTTTCGGATGTAATCAGGCGAACAATAAAGACGGGCCCCCCGGATTGACGCTAATTAATGGCAAAGTATTAAAAATAATTATGTGTGAAGCGTAAGAAATGAGGCAAATATGACAGCTCTGCCCTGTCAAGGAGCATCGACTGACTGGCACACGTGTGTGTGTGCCCGGGGGCCCTTACCACAATTTCAATTTTCGCTGTGCCATGTAATTTGCGTGGATAATTTATATGCATGGCGTGCGTATAGAAACAGCAGAAGATGCCTCTCTCTCTCTCTCCTCGAGTCTCGAGTGTGAAATGAAATAAATTTTGCAGCATCATTTAAGCTTAATTAAGACGCAGACCTCGGACCAGGGGATCACATAAATAAATGAGTGACTGAGTGGTTAAGTGGCTGAGTGCCACATCCATATTCGACATTCATTTGATTTCTAGCCAACTCACGATCTCACGCATTAAATCGTTTAGACAATGTCAAAAGACATCATTATTCACACAGTGGGAGCGGGAGCAGGAGCAGGAGCAGCCACTCCTGCCAACTGAGCAGCCCAATGCCTCAGGCCAAGTCTTGGCAATTCCAGCCATGTTGATTTTTAATTACAAAAGCCAACGAAATGTAACCATATTTACGATGAAATTCAATGCCATAAACTACCATTAAGTGCGTCTCCCCAATTTAGCCAAGGGTTGAAGTGAAAGTTGCTGCACAGGCAGGAAAATTCTACCCCGCCCCCCACAAAAAAAAAAGACAAAAGCGTGAAAATTGCAAAAGTTTTCTTAATTGCTCTGCGAGCGGCTCGTCAACGTGGTCCAAAATTGAGCGCAAATATGTGCAGAGTCATTGGGCCAAAGAATTGTAGTTGGTGACGGTGGGCGGCAGGGAGCACGAAATGATTAAATTGAGTTTTCTGACGAAGAAAAGCTAAAAAAATTATGAACAAATTTGTAGCCTACTTTTATGGGCAGTTTGTTCTTAAAGAGATTTCAAGTTGGCCCAAACCCACTTGCCAGTCCTAATTCATGCATGCAAATGCGCGTTAGAGGACCTTTTGTTTAATGAAGCTGAAGTTGTGGGCGTGTGTGTGTGTGTGTGTGAGAGTGAGTGGGTGGCTGGCTGGGCGTGTGCATGTGGAAAAACAGTTTTCAAATGAATGCAAGTTTTAATCCTTGAAATATGATTTGAGTGCAAATATTTTGCATAACCATGAGCTCGGAGCATAGAGTTGATAGAAGGGGAACTTGCGGTTGCCTTACCATCTGTGTGTGTGGGTATGAGCAGTGACACAATTCCGCTTGCCATGCGTGAATGTGTATGTGTGTGTGTGCACTTGTACTTGCCAACCGCAAACACTTCACTCGCTTGAAGGTTGCCCAGCCATCAGACCAGCAGCAGTCTCCCAGTCACAATTTTACATTACTATGCCAGGCACAGTGGTTCGGAATTGTATATTTTGATAGTTATTACCAAAGGAACACAAGGTCATTTATTATGTAACATTTATTTATCATTTATTGATCTGCATCGACAAATGAGTCGATCTAGCCATGCTCATCTGTCTGTCTGTCAATGTATCATTGGTCGCATTCAGCAGATAAATTTGAAAATCTTTTGCCTGATCTTTGGAGGAGCTTGTATCGAGAGAAAAAAGTTTGGTCCTTTCAAGTGTTACTGCTACCTAATTGTATATTGATAGGATTTTCTTAGTTCATTTTGTACACTGAACCTAAAAAGTGGAAACCGGCCAGTTGGGATGACTATATCACATAGCTACCAAAGGAACCATCGGTCTGAAAACTAGTTTTAGTATATAAAACTTTTTTATTTTCAATTGAAACGTCTTCAAACTTTGTATTCATAGGTTTTCTATGCGTTTTTATAGTTTTGCCCAGTTTGATGCAAATCGGACAACTATGTATATGGTATAGCTGCCATACAAAAGATAGGTCTGAAAAGCAGTCTTAGTTAGAAAAACTTGTTTGTTTTTAATGGTAGCATCCTGCAATTTTGTATTTGCTTGTTTTACATGCTTTCCCCCAATTCTACAAATTTTTGCCCAAATCGGAGGACTATATCATATAGCTTCCATATAAACGATCGTTTGAAAAACTAGTTCCAGTGAGAAAAACTTTTTTGTTTTTAGTGCAAACGTCTCCAAACTTCGTATTTACTAGTTTTCAATGCTTTTTCATGATTCTGCCAAATTTGGTCGAAATCGGACAACTATATGGTATAGCTGCCATACAAAAGATAGGTCTGAAAAGCAGTCTTAGTTAGAAAAACTTGTTTGTTTTTAATGGTAGCATCCTGCAATTTTGTATTTGCTTGTTTTACATGCTTTCCCCCAATTCTACAAATTTTTGCCCAAATCGGATGACTATATCATATAGCTTCCATATAAACGATCGTTTGAAAAACTAGTTCCAGTGAGAAAAACTTTTTTGTTTTTAGTGCAAACGTCTCCAAACTTCGTATTTACTAGTTTTCAATGCTTTTTCATGATTCTGCCAAATTTGGTCGAAATCGGACAACTATATGGTATAGCTGCCATACTAAAGATAGGTCTGAAAAGCAGTCTTAGTTAGAAAAACTTGTTTGTTTTTAATGGTAGCATCCTGCAATTTTGTATTTGCTTGTTTTACATGCTTTCCCCCAATTCTACAAATTTTTGCCCAAATCGGATGACTATATCATATAGCTTCCATATAAACGATCGATCGAAAAACTAGTTCCAGTGAGAAAAACTTTTTTGTTTTCAGTGCAAACGTCTCCAAACTTCGTATTTACTAGTTTTCAATGCTTTTCCATGATTCTGCCAAATTTGGGCGAAATCGGACATCTATATAGTATAGCTGCCATACAAAAGATAGGTCTGAAAAGCAGTCTTAGTTAGAAAAACTTGTTTGTTTTTAATGGTAGCATCCTGCAATTTTGTATTTGCTTGTTTTACATGCTTTCCCCCAATTCTACAAATTTTTGTTCAAATCGGATGACTATAACATATAGCTGCCATAGGAACGATCGATCGAAAAACTAGTTCTAGTGAGAAAAACTTTTTTGTTTTAAATGCAAACGTCTCCAAACTCGGTACTAACTACTATCATCTATATAGTATAGCTGCCATAGAAAAGTAAGGTTAGAAAAATAGTCTTAGTAGGAAAAACTTTTTTGTTTTCCATGTAAACCTCTTTAAAATTGTCAAATATTTATTTTATAAGCTTTCACACAATTTGCTAAAGTTTTGTCAAAATCGGATGACTATAGGTTATAGCTGTCATAGAAATGATCGGTCGAGAAACTAGTTTTAGTGAGAAAAACTTTTTTGTTTTCAAAGAAAGCGCCTCTAAACTTTGTATTTCCAAGTTTGCCATGCTTTCTCATGATTTTACCAAGTTTGGTCGAAATCGTATCTCTATATAGTACAACTGTCATAGTGAAGTAGAGTCAGAAAAGTAGTTTTAGTGAGAAAAACTTGTTTGGTTTCAGTGGAAATGTCTTTCAAATTAGTTAAACTTCGGCTTAGCCGATTTTATTCTCTTTTATTTCTTAGCTCTTCCATTTTCTTTCAAATCTCACCCGCAGATTCTTAGATCTTTCTACTCATTCTTTTATCTCGTTGCTTTCCTCTCGCTCTTTGCGGTTATGTGACTGGAATGGGTGTGGTCTCATTTTTACAATCTATAATTCTTTCTTGCTTCTTTCTTCTCCGTCCTTTCGATTTATAAATTCTTAGCTTCTAAGCCCTTAAATTTTTACCATTTTACTCAAGGTTTTGACTGCCTGCGCTCCACTGTGCCTTTGTATGAGTGTGTGTTGGTGTGTTGGTAGAGGGATTTCGTTCATTTTTGCAGTTGTCTGCGGCTTTTTAAATGCATTTGCCTACCCACCAGCCCCTCCTTCTCCTTCTCCACAGCATTCTAATTGAAACTAAAGGCTGAGCAGTGGCTACCATTGGCATCGCCCGTTGTGGCCACTTGCGCACCTTTGCACCACAATACGCTTTTAATGAGCAAAGTTTTCGGACTTGAAAGGAACTCCCCGGCGACTTTAAGGCTCTGCGGCTCTCGATTCCCTCTGTGGAATTTAAATGAACATTTTTGTTCCTTGCAACAGTTGCACTTTGGATTTTAATATTTTTCGTGGTGCACCGCACAGAGATAAAAGCTGACACACACACAAACAACCCCGAGAATCAAAAGTCAGGCCAAAAGGGTTAGAAAGCATTTGTGTCTATTTGCAGCTTTTGGCTTTTTCGCGCTTTCATTCCATCTTTTTTCTACCTTCTTTGCGTTTTTTGCAGATATGACAAATGGCGGCGTGCACGGACCCATCGAGGGCTACAACTCGTTGGACGATTTGATGTCAACAACCACACAGCCAGCCCTGCTGCTGCCCACCGCTCCCACAGCCGCCTACACTCATCCCAAATGGATGGACCCGTATTTTGATCCCTCAACGCCGCGTAATGTCACCGCCCTCATGGGCAAGTCCGCCTATCTCAGCTGCCGTGTGCGCAATTTGGCCAACAAAACGGTAAGTTTTGCCAAACTTTCGGTTGCCGTGCGTGACGCGATGTGCGCCGCGTCTTTAAAGTTGTGCCCCAACTTTGTGCCCAAAAAAATTGTAATTCCCCTGGCATGACTGCAAAAATTTTTAATTAGTTTGCCTCTGTGGCGAGGCGACTTTTCGCTTTCAGCGGCATTAAGTTGTTTTGTCTTTTTCAAATTTTGCTATTGTTTCGTTTTGTTTATCTGGTTTAATTGCTACGCCTCCTTAGGGCAACCTGCTGCTTCTTGAGCTTCATAAGTTTCAATTCCCGCTGTCAAAAACAAAACAGAGCCAAAGAAAATAAAGAACAGCAAACAAAGAAAAAGGAAACAAAAAAAAAGAAGATATTGAGAAGGCGGCACCAAGTAAATTTTCATATGCACGAACGAAATGCCTGGCAACGTTTTTAATTTGGCACATTTAATTAGCCAACAGCGGAGCCGGCATAGGCGTGGGCCAACCTTTTTTTTCCGGAAATTAACCCATAAAACGGAGGGCTATTTTTATGTCAGAAAGAAGGCCTACTTCTTCTACAAACTCCGATGCTTCCCGGTAGTTCAGTATCCAAGCATCTAAGGTCTGCCTGGTGTGCACCCTACCTCGTCCAGCTGGTTTCATTCTGTTACATCGCAGTATGCCAGACTGCTTAGTCTATGCTGATGCAGCAGTAATTGATTGATTGCTTTCTTAGTAGACAGGGAGAGTAGAAAACAGAGCAGATCCCTTGAAATCGTCACTTAGTACTGGTTTAGGTTACAGAGCTTTCCGCCATGAAGCACTCTACACTCAATGCTGTGGTATGTTGTTCCTAATGCTGCTTAGTAGATAGGGACCGTAGCAATCAGAGCTGAAATCGGCTGCGAAAGCTTTTTACCAGGGCTGCAAACCGGTTTTGAACCGAACCGTTTCGAACCCGTAATTCCGAATTTCAGATTACTGTGAACCGAACCTTAAACCGAACCTATTAAGGTATTAAAGCTGAACCTGAACCCGTTCCGAACCTAAAATTTCGGTTCGGATTTTTTCTGTTATCCAGATGGAACTATCCACATGATGGTCATGAGCTGTGTGAAAATGTTTCTATTTATAGAAAGTATTGTAAAATCCCATCCCAACCCAAAATTGAGGACAATTCCCTTATAGTCTATGTCGGTTTTAGGTCGATTACCATATAAACGTGTATAAAGCCAAACGTGTATGAACCAAGGTTCGAACCAAAACCTTGGCCCAAAAACCTTTAACCTCAAAATTCTGAACCTGAACCATTGGTAAATTTTGGTTCGAACCCGCAAGCCGGAGATCCAAAAAATTTGATGGGTTTGCAGCCCTGCTTTTTATCATTAAATTCTCCATACTCAATGCTATCGTATGTCGCTTCTGATGCTGTGATTGTTGATTGATTGCTTTCTTAGTAGACAGGGACAGTAGAAAACAGAGCAGATCCCATGAAAACGTCACTTAGTACTGGTTTAGGTTGCAGAGCTATCCGCCATGAAGCACTCTACACTCAATGCTGCGGTATGTTGTTCCTTATGCTGCTTAGTAGACAGGGACCGTAGGAATCAGAGCTGAAATCGGCTGCGAAAGCTTTTTACCATTAAATTCTCCATACTCAATGCTATCGTATGTCGCTTCTGATGCTGTGATTGTTGATTGATTGCTTTCTTAGTAGACAGGGACAGTAGAAAACTGAGCGTATCCCTGCCTGAAGCCACTCAGTACTGGTATAAGCTGTAAGAGCTTTTCGCCTAAAAAGCAATCTACTCTCAATGCTGACTTTGGTTGCTGCTAATTCTGCTCAGTGGACAGGGACAGTAGGAAACTGAACTAGAATAGGCTGCAAGACTATTTCAACATAAAGCAATCTCTACTCAATGCTGTAGTATATCGCTCCTAATGCTGCGGTTGTTAGTTGATTGCCTGCTTAGTAGCCAGGGACGGTAGGAAACAGAGCACATGCCTGATAAACGCAATTTGGTACTCGAATAAGCTGATAGAGCTTTTCAACATAAAGCAATATCCACTCAATGCTGTATGTCGCTTTTGATGCTGCTGTAATATGCTGATGGCTTAGGAGACAGAGACAGTAGGAATCCGGGCTGCGAGAGCTCTCCACTAAGAAGCGCTTTATAGTCAAGACAGTAAGACGCTCCTGTTACTGTTGTTGGTTACTTTGTAGACTGGGACATTAGAATACAGAGCACATTTCTGTAAGTACTTTGGATCATGGGTCACTCCAAACTCAATGCTGTCGTATGTCGCTCCTAATGCTGCTGTTCTAGGTAGTAACAGTAGAAAACATAACTGAAACCTACCATGAATCGCTTTATACCTAATTTGTTCGTATGTCGCCGCTGATGCTGTCTGTTGTTGGGTAATGGTGGTAAACTAGACAGGGACAGTAGGAAAGACGCTGGATTAGGCTTTGGGAGCTTTTCACTATGAAGCGCTGTCTCAAAACTGTCGCGGGAAGCTCCTGATGCTGTATGTTGTTGATGGATTATTGGTTGCTTAGTAGACAGGGACAGTAGGAAACCGATGATTTCCATTTAGTACAGCAATAGGCTGAGAGGGCTTTTCACCATAAAGTAATCTACACTCAATGCTCAATGCATATTACTTTCAAGAGGAAAATTAGCTTTTCCGTCATCCCTTTCCTTCGCTTCCCCTGCCATATGCAATCTCTATTCACACTGCGAAGTCTACAAAAGTCAGGTGCTGGTTTTTCTTGCCAGTAGATTCTGGAGCCGTCGCATTGCCTCGATTATGTTGCCACGTAAGTGGTAAGTAAGTGTAATTGGGTGTCTCAGCGTAGAATCTCATACCCCCAGAAACCGTTCTGGGACCTCTGATTATCATCGAGGACTGCCTAAATTTCTTCCAAGTATCCCATCTTCGTAGAAATGTCCTCGAAAACATAAGAAAATGCCCTTTCACACCATCAAACGGACTCAAGTTTGATAACTTCTTCTGAATTCTTTGAGTGTATCTCAAAGGTAATTTCTTTGCAAACGAAATGAAATGTTTAATTGTTAGAAATGTACCATTTTTATGTGAGGGCTGGAACTTTTTTAATATCACCCCCGGCGGCGTCCAAGTTTATGAATAATTAGGCAGACAGAGGGACAAAACGATTAATGATAGCGAGCACGTGCAGCCCGTGGCAGCGTCCAATTTGCATGCGCTGGTGTCCAGCAGCTGCTCCGGCAACCAGCTCACTCTCATTAACACAAAGGCAAACAAATAGCTGCCCCAAATGCCAAAAACCAACAAACTTTCAACACGCTCGCGAGTACTTGACACAAATGCGCCAACAGCAATGGCAGCGGCAGGACAGGAAGAGGATCTGCTGGCTGGCAGGCGCAACTTTTAATTTCTTGCCAAACAAAAGGGCGACGAGTGCCACACACACACACACACACTCACACACACTCACACACACACACATCAGCTGTTCAACCTCAAGTGGGCGCGCTCTTTTGAGCCCACAACCACGCCCAAGCGCTGTTGCTGTTGCTGCTGCTGCTGCCGCTGCCGCTGCTCCACACTTTCAATTGCATTTGAGCGCGAAATTATTTAAACAATTTCATGAAATTGCACTCGCCGCACGCGTCAACAGCACTTGGCTCACAACAGTCCGAACCCAAAACCCACACCAAAGTTGAACCTGCACCCGCCGCCGCCCCCCCGCTGTGCCCCACGGGCACGACTTGCAACTTGAAGCGGAATGTCGAGTTGCTGTTGCTGTTGCTGTTGCTGCTAATATGCACAGGGAGTGGCGTCGGGTGGGGGTTCCATTGCAACGCCACATGAAGCACACAGCGTGCAGCGTGTTAATTACGCTTTAATTTGTTGCGTAAAATGTTTGTTTAATGGCGGCAGAGTTGTCGTTCGCCCCCAAAGAGCATCGAACGACATGTTTTTCGCACACCAAAACTTTTCTAACTTCCCTCTAACAGCAACAACAGCAACCGCCGCCACGTTTTGTATAATTAAACACACGCAGTCGTCATTTTGCATTTTTTGGCCAACTGTCAAGTGCGATAATTTTGCATTTACATTTGACTTAATAAGGTGCCTGCCCACCTCCACTCGGCTCATCCAACCATCCATCCCCTTGCCGGCTTACAAAGTTATCTCTGTGTGTGTGTGTGTGTGTGTGTGTGTGTGTACCGCAAACTACTTAAAAAGTTTGCGATAATTAAGGCAGCAGCCGCATCCAGTGGCATCCAGTGGCATCCACTGGGAGCGCCGAGATTCGGCCTGGATGGCTGCTGCGGACTCATAAACTTGTCAAAGTCAAGCAGAGCTCGCGCGCTCACACATTACTCATACGTCACGTATGCCAACTTTTTGAGCTCGTGTTCTTTTGGCAACGCTGATTAATCAGTGTAAGCCCTTGTCTTGCTTTCGATTTTGATGGCAGAGTTTGCGTTGGCAATTTATTTTGTTTGTTGTTGTTTGAATTGCTGCATTTTAAATGCTGCCAACGCCCTTTTAATGTTGCTGTTTTCTGGGTGTATCTTAGGTCGGTCCATAGGTTGGAGAGAGCATCTACATGGATATTCAAAAAGATCCATTGGTTGATTTTGGTATCCTTTTTGGGATGCATTTTTTTATGTTCAATCTTAAGTTTTGATTCTTTCACCCTTAATCCTAATTTTCGGATCTTAAAAAAAGGAAAATTTATATTTTAACATCCAATTTGATCTTTCTGTTTCCATTCTATTTCTGTGTGGTAGAAGTTGGTGTGTGTGTATATCTAAGGCAAAGCACTACCAACTCTATAGGTGATAATAGCCATACAGTTTGATCTTTTACCAACCATGAACCCTAAAGAAAAGTAGATCTAACTTGGCGATTTCTTGAACTTTTCAATCTACAACTCCTATTTACCCGTCTATATTTGTCATGCATTACTTAAATTTACTTTATAATCCGAAATTAAATGAAAATTTAGCATATTTAACGATTTTTCGAACCGTTTTACTTACACCTTCCGACTATTTAGTCGTCGTCTTGATAATCAACACTTCAATTAGAGTTACAAGTACTATTTGACTTATGTTTTTGAAGCTAATCACAATGACCAACAGTTCAGTTAGTTCCTAGGGGTAGTTTCCTGTCCAAAACGACGATTATCTACCTGGTCTTGTTATCGAATTCCAGATTTATCTCTTAACTCCAATTTGTAGGTACTTGGCCTGGCCTGGAGACACGCTCCCAGCTGCTGCTTTCACTGCTGTTTCATCAGCTCTCTGGGATGTGATGTTTTCAACAAATCTTTGGCGTCGATTGCTCGCCTGTTGCGGCTTTTCTGCAGTTCTTAACCTCCTCTGTCGCTCCAATTGTTGTGCATTCTAAGCAGCTCTCTGGGATGTAATGAGCATAGATAAAAAATGACGTCGATTGCTCGCCTGCTACGGGTTTTCTGCATTTCTTAACCGCTCCTATCGCTACACTTGCTCCACTATTCAGATTGTTGTTCTCTGTGATGTATGATGTATAGCAAATTGGTGGCGTCGACTGCTCGCCTGCTACGGCTTTTCTGTCATACTTAGCCTCTCTTATCGCTACACTTGCCTAAAGCTCCTCTATTCAGATTACTGTTCTCAGTGATGCAAGGTAAATAATAAATTGGTGGCGTCGATTGCTCGCCTGCTACAGCGTTTTTGCAGATCTAAGCCTCCTCTGTCGCTCCAATTGTTGTGTATACCCAGCAGCTCTCTAGAATGCAATGCTTATAGCAAATTGGTGGCGTCGATTGCTCCCCTGCTACGGCATTTCTGCTGATATAAAACTGAACTGCCGCTTAATTTGTTCCTGAGATGGTTTCATAGTCTCAAAATCAAGCTAAAATGCAATGTTTGGAGTTAATCAGTGCCGTCGATTGCTCGCCTGCTCTTACATTTGAGCAGCTCTCCGATCAGCTGGACAGCTTATCTATTGAATGCTCCTGGAAAGGAGTTTATTGAACCGGTTAGGTGTTAGGTGTATATTTTCGGGTTGTCCTTTCTAAGTTAAAGAAAAAGGAGACAGAAAACTAGAAAATACATTTTGTTTTTAGAGTGTACACTGTTCTTATATATACATTCATTTCAAGAGCATGCCACATTCGACTACACCCCCGTCCTTAAGCCAGCTTTAATATGCCTTTCATCTGTTAAAATCAACAAATTGTTTCACATTTCACATCTGTGCGCACTCGTGTGTGCGTTTGCCTCTTGCAGGTATCCTGGATACGACACCGTGACATCCATATACTAACTGTCGGCTCATACACATACACATCCGATCAGCGGTTTCAGGCCACACATCATCAGGACACCGATGACTGGACGCTGCAGATAAAATGGGCCCAGAAGCGGGATGCGGGCATGTACGAGTGCCAGATATCGACGCAGCCGGTGCGCAGCTATTTCGTCCGTCTGAACGTAGTCGGTAAGTGTGTGAGAGAGCTCCTTCATAAAAAATCAACCATTTGTCGTCGCAAATAACAAAGGACACTCGTTGTGCCAGCGAAAGGAGCAAAAAAACAACAAAAAAAGTTGTTGAACAAATAAATTACACACACACAGAGCAAAACGAGTGAGCAACACGCACGACAACGGCCCAGCCAAGGCGGCGATGTCGATGGAACGTCGAGGACTTGGTTTTTATACGACAATAATTCCATTTTATCTCGTAGTTTATTATTCTACCCCCCTTCCTCCTCCTCCTCCTCCTCAGCTCGCTGCTCACCTATGCCGGAGTCAGTTTTACAGCGTTTTTCATGCACTTCCCCCCGTTTCGTTTCGTTTTCTTTTTCGACAGTGCCAACGGCGACCATACTTGGAGGACCTGACCTTCATGTTGATAAAGGCAGCACCATAAATCTCACTTGCACTGTAAAGTTCAGCCCCGAGCCGCCGGCCTACATCTTCTGGTATCATCACGAGGAGGTAATTAAAGTTTATTGTTACATTTCGTTAGTCTTGTTACGATTTTTTTCTTCCGTTTTTCAAGTGAGTGTTGGATTGGCTTGAGCTTGAGGAAAAACATTTCAAAATGTGCTTTTGTCAGCATTAATTGTTTTAAGTGGACTTGAGCTAGCAATTTTGGAGCTGCGCCCTTTTTTTTTTGGTGAAGGACGTATTAAATGGGGTCATAATCGTAGTTGAGAAGAACTAAATGTGCAGAGATCGCTTCTATTTAAGGGACTTTTGAGTGGGGGGTTTAAAATGAGAAATTTTGTACTTGGCGACAGAGTAGCGAGTGCTAAGTATAGAGCTTCGAGTTTTGAGTATGGAGTGCACAGTATCCAGTCCTGAGTATCGAGTATTAAGTATTCAAATCTAAATATAAAGCAGTGTTTATTGAGTATTGACTACCTGACTCTCTGAGCTTAGAGATTCGAGCAATGAGTAACGAGTTTTATGTATCAAGAAGTAGTATGAAGTTCTGATTATCGAACATTAAGTATCGGAATCTGATTATTTGGAGCAATGAGTAACGAGTTTTATGTATCAAGAAGTAGTATGAAGTTCTCGAGCATTAAGTATCGAAATCTGATTATTAAGTTCGAATAAAGACTATAGAGTTCTGAGTATAGACTTTCGAGCAATGAGTATCGAGTTTTATGTATCGAGTGCACAGAATCAAGTCCTGAGTATCGAGTTTCGAGTATTGACTATCGAAATCTGAGTATAGAGAACTGTTAACTGACTATTAAGTTCGAATAATGAGTATCGAGGTCTGAGAATCGTGTACTTAAAATCGAGTTCTGAGTACCAAGTACTGTGTAACGAGTACTGAGTAACAAGTACTGAGTAACAAGTACTGAGTAAGGAGTACTGAGTAAGGAGTACTGAGTTACGAGTTCTAAATAACGAGTACTGAGTAACGAGTACTGAGTAACAAGTACTGAGAAACGAGTACTGAGTAACGAGTACTGAGTAACGAGTACTGAGTAACAAGTACTGAGTAACGAGTTCTTATTACCGAGCTCTGATTATTGATCAACGAGTTTCTGTTAAAAAGTATCGAGCTCTGAGTATTAAGAACTTAATAACGAGAACTGAGTACAAAATTCTGAGTATGGAGTATAAAGTATCGAATACTGGGCATCTAGTATCGAGCGCTGTGTTCCTAGTTCTAGGTACCAAGCTCTGAGTAAATCGAATTCAGAGTATTGCTTAAAATCTTGTATTAGGTTTCCATTTTCGAAGATATTTGGCAACTAGTACCGATTATATAAGTTCCTGAGTATCAAATACTATCGATATCGATATCTGGGTAAAGAGAACTGTGTAACCGAGTACTGATTATCGAGCTCTGATTATTGAGTAACGAGTTTCTATTAAAGAGTATCGAGTTCTGTATACTAATTACTTAATATTGATTGCCGAGTAAAGAGTTCTGAGTTTGGAGTGTTAAGTATTGAATTCTGGGCATTGAGTATCGACCTTCGAGTGCTGAATGCCAGGTTCTAGTATATCGAATACTGAGTATCGACTACTGAGTATTGCTTGAAATCTTGTGTCAGGCTTCTCTAAAGACATTTGGCATCGAGACTCGAGTACTAAGCACCAAGTACTGAGTATTAAGTTTCGAGTATATCGATTACTGAGCATCCACTACTGAGTACTACTTAATATCTTGCATCTCATTTCCATTTCCAAAGAGATATGTCCAGTCCAGTGCCGATTATCGAGTGCTAAGTACCAAGTACTGAGTATTTAGTTGTGAGTATATCACATACTGAGTATCGACAACTGAGTACTACTTAAAATCTTGTATCTTATTCCATTTCCAAAGAGATTTGGCCTCGAGTACCGATTATAGAGTGCTGGGTGCCAAGTACTGAGTATCCAGTTTTGAGTATATCGAATACTGAGTATTGCTTGAAATCTTGTATGAGATTTGCATTCCCACAGAGCTTTTCTTCCACCGGGCGTATAATTATCTTAAAAAAACCGCCACTTTCATCGTTGTCCTCGCCCAACTCAAATGCTTTAATTTAGTTTATCGTCATATCATCGTCATCATCATCATCAGGTGTTAGTTCCTCTTCCTGGTCAGTGTCGATTCTGCTGCCAATTAGCTGTGTTGTCTTTAGCGATTTAAGCAGCATAAACTCTAAGCTAATTGCGTAGCATTAAAAGAGCTTAAATCGCAGCGCTGGTCCGAGCACTAGAGACATCGCCAAGGCCGCAACAGTTACACGCTAATTGCAATGCAAAAGCCAAACAAAACAAAATATAAAAAAACGGAATAAGCCAGAGAAAAGGTTGGTGGCAACGTGTTAAGAGTGCAGCGGTACACACAAATCCTGTTGCCAACTGCTGCCGCTGCTGCTGCTCACTTCTTGCCTGCCACTTGGGCGCATTTTAATGTATTCCAGGAATTTTCTAATTAAAATCCTTACAGCTCTGCCGCAATTGTGTGCATTTGGGCACCTGGCCATGCGGATGTGTGTGTGTGAGTGTGTGTGTGTGTGTGTGGAGCCGCAGTAACCTTAACGCTGACGTCCTGTCCTGCACACTGCACACTGCACACTGCACTCGGATTATTTACGATCCATGCAAATTTGCTGTTAATTAGTTTAATGGATGGATAAACTCTGTTGATGCACTGCCTCGAGTGCCAGCTACTGCTGCTGCTGCTGCTCCACCTTGGGCGCTAAAAAGTGTGCTACACATTTTTTTCCCAACACCGAGCACTTCCTGCTAGCTAATTGAAATTAACGTGTTACATATTTCACAGCAACTCTGGGCAGGCTTGTCCGCTTTTCTAGCTGCAGCGGCTGCATATGTGAGTGATTGAAATAATAAGCTTAATTGATATCATTGGAGTCTGCTTGATTATTAGTTTCAGTTAAGCTTCTCTACTTCAGAGGCAATTACTCACTTGAAAGTTGGCTTAATGAATCACTATTCTGCTTAATTAAGGGAAAAAATCATAATAGAACGATCGATTGTGATTATGATTTGAGCAGCATCGTATAACTTACAAAACAACATTCGATTCTGGCAACTTTGCTTTTAAATTAGGACTCGATATTCTGTATTCATTACTTAGCACTCGAAACTCTGTATTGAAGACTAAGTGCTCAATACTCAGGTAAAACTTCATACTTAGGTCTCGATACACAGTACTAGATCAGCAGTACTTGATACTTAGTACTCGATTCTTAGTAATCGAAACTCAATTTATATCATAACAAGAAAGAAAGTCGGTCAAGCCCGACTATAACATACTCTGTACCAAGAAAATTTGTCTTTTGATCATAACTCGAAAACCGTTCATCCGATCTTCTTCATTCCTTTGGCGGATCGATAAGTTATCCTAATAACTAAATATGTCCAGAAGGAACAAGCCATCTATCTTCAAAACTGTGGGAGATATGACGTTTTTTCTAAATTGCGGGGGCGGGAGGGGGCGTGGCCAAAATTGAAAATAAACTTGATCTGCCTGCAGACATAAGAAGTATATGTCCCATACACGTCAAACCTCTATCTCTTACCATCTATGAGATCTGTGCGTTCATACGGACAGACGGACAGACGGACATGGCTATATCGACTCGGCTGTTGATGCTGATCAAGAATATATATACTTTATGGGGTCGGAGATGCTTCCTTCTGGATGTTACATACTTTTGCACAAACTTATAATACTCTATGTACCTACGGTACAGAGTATAATAATTACTCAGTACTCTGTATTCAGTACTCGATTCTCAGTACTGGAAACTCGAACTTGACACCAAAGACTTTATAATTAGTATTAGCAAATCAATACTCCCTTCTCAGAGCTCGAGTTTCAGTACTCGATACTCAGGGCACAATACTCAGTACAAGATATACAGTGGTCAATTCTCAGAAGTCGAAAACCAGTACTCATTAATCAGTACTCGGTACCCAGAACTCTTAGTACTCAGTACTCAAAACTCAGTACTCGATATACAGAACTCGTTACTTAGGTCTCTACACTCAGTACTAGAAACGCTGTAATCGATACTTTGTCCTCGATTCTTCGTACCTAAAACTCGATACTAAGCTCTCAAAACTTTATTTATATCATAATAAATACTCAATACTCAGTATTCAGTACTCGATTTTCAGTACTGGATACTCAAACTTGATACTTTAGACATTAAATTTGGTACTAGTTAATCCGAAGTCGCTTCTCAGAGTTCGATTTTCAGTACTTGGTATTCAGAGCAAAATACTTAGTACTAGATATTCAGTAGTGAATATTCGGAACTTAAAAATAAGTATTCGTTAATCAGTACTCGGTACTTAAAACTCGTGTTTCTATACTCATATCACAATACTCATTACTACATATTTAGTATTCAGTTCTCAGAACTCGAAATTCAGTACTCGTTAGACAGAACTCTATACTCAGAACCCGATTTTCGGTACTCGGTACTCATAGCACAATACTCACTACTAGATATTCAGTAGTCAATTCTCGATAACTCGATAACCTTTACTCATTAATCAGTACTCGGTACTCTAAGCTCGATTTTTATACTCTGTACCGTAGGTATACAGAGTACAAAAGTATGTAACATCGAGAAGGAATCATCTCCGACCCTATTAAGTATATAAATATATTCTTGATCAGCATCAACAGCCGAGTCGAAATAGCCATGTCCGACTATCAGTCTGTCCGTATGAACGCACAGATCTCAGAGATGGTAAGATATAGAGGTTTGACATGTATGGGACATATGCTTCTTATGTCTGCAGGCAGATCAAGTTTATTTTCAATTTTGGCCACGCCCCCTCCCGCCCCCGCAATATGGAAAAAACCTCATATCTCCCACAATTTTAAAGATAGATCGTTCGTTCCTTCTGGACATATTTAGTAATCGAGTTAACTTATCGATCCGCCAAAGAAATGAAGAAGATCGGATAAACGGATTTCGAGTTATGATCAAAAGAATTTTCTTGGTACAGAGTATGTTATAGTCGGGCTTGACCGACTTTCTTTCTTGTTAGTACTCGGTACTCAGAACTCAATACTCAGAACTAGATACTGACCACTCAAAAATCTACTTATATGAATTTTCCTAATCAGTTATCAATATTCATGATTCGGTAAGCAGCACTCGATTCGTATTGATCGAATCTCGATACTCAGCATTGGATTCTTATTTATCTAAGCTCTATACCCAGCATTCGATAGTCAATACTTTAAACTCAGAACTCGATACTCAGTATAGGTACTCGACTTCCATGGAAGCTAGTGCTTCATATTCATGGTTGAATACTTAAGGCTCATACTCAGTATTAGATACTCAGTTCTTGTTGCTCAGTACCCGATATTTGTTTGTAGATACTCAGTACTTGAAACTTAGTACTTGATTCTCAGTAGTTGTTACTCAGTACTTGATACTCAGTAGTTGATACTCAGTATTTGATACTTAGTAATTGATACTTAGTACTTGATACTCACTTTTTGATACACAGTACTCATTATTCGATACTGAATGCTTTTCAGTAGCCGAGTCAGCAGGTCTCGTGACTCTGAAACGATAAGCTCCTGAGCGTTTCGGTAGACAAAAATCCTACTTTGAATAAGCATGTCATACTTGATCTAAGTATTTATGTACTAACCGTACTATTAAAACAGTTTGTATTTAATTTAGGCACAAAGTTCTTGGTTCTTTCTGATTGTAGTAGACTCTTCAAATGAAAGACTAATTATACTCTGTACCGTAGGTACATAGAGTATTATAAGTTTGTGCAAAAGTATGTAACATCCAGAAGGAAGCATCTCCGATCCTATAAAGTATATATATTCTTGATCAGCATCAACAGCCGAGTCGATATAGCCATGTCCGTCTGTCCGTCCGTCTGTCTGTCCGTATGAACGCACAGATCTCAGAGATGGTAAGAGATAGAGGTTTGACATGTTTGGGACATATGCTTCTTATGTCTGCAGGCAGATCAAGTTTATTTTCAATTTTGGCCACGCCCCCTCCCGCCCCCGCAATATGGAAAAAACGTCATATCTCCCACAGTTTTGAAGATAGATGGTTGGTTCTTTCTGGACATATTTAGTTATTAGGATAACTTATCGATCCGCCAAAGGAATGAAGAAGATCGGATGAACGGTTTTCGAGTTATGCTCAAAAGACAAATTTTCTTGGTACATAGTATGTTATAGTCGGGCTTGACCGACTTTCTTTCTTGTTTTTTCATACAAAATTCAATATTTGAAATGAAATTTTCTACATTTTATGACAAGTTTTCCCGCAACCAATTGTAGCTTTAAAACCAACCTTAAAATATGAAAGTATCTATTACCAAATGTCAAGCTTATGACATTCTAGGCAGACGCAAACATGAAATTCATTAATAATTAAAAGAAACAGGCGGGCGGGGTCAAGTTGAATTCTCAAAGAATCCCAAAATATTATCATGCCAACTTCCGTAAGCAGCTGTCTGTGTGCTAACCTTTTCTCATTTTTACCGCATATCCCCTGGGGCCAAACAACCTGGATCACATTCGAGTGGCATTTCAATTTATTTCCTTTGGATTTGCAATGTGGTCGTCGTCCCCACTTCTTCGCAGTCAAACTCTCGCCCTCTCTCGCTGACTTTTATGTACTTTTAGTGACTGAACATTTGGTTCGTTTTTTTTATGACTCCTCCTCACCCGCCCCCAAAATTGCGGCCGATTATTGCGTTCAAAGTGCCACATAAATCGGATATATGCACATTTTCAATGAGCTACCAACGTTTTACACAAATATTTTATTTACTTTTTGTCATTGTTATACGGGGCCCTGGTTTGGTTTCTCCGCCCCTCCCCCGCCCGACAACTGTCTGTTGTAGTCAGACAGTCAGTGGAACAGCTGCAGTTGTCATGAAAATGGCAAAAGGCAGGGCATAAATTTGTAATGCACCTCTGCTGCAAAATGGTTTTTCAATTTATCAAATGACACACCGAGCAGAGCAGAGCAGAGCAGCAGATTCCACCATTCAAGCGATAAAGAGCACTGAATGCGCTGTGTTTGTTCATTAACAAATTAGTTATGAAAGACAAAGATGCTAGAAATTATAATAGAAATGTGAAATTTATGCTGACGATGGCCAATGTCTGGGTAAATATTTCACTGGTCCAAGTTTTGTGCCTTTGTCTTGTTTTTTTTTAGGGTATAGGCCAGGCTGGATATACTCTTTTAGTTTAGTTCGCCGAAGGATATTTAAGGAAATGGAAACAGTGTCTTTGAAATAATGCTACTTAGGGTCCATTTCAGACTTTCTATATAGCTGCTATGTGTCAGATAAAGTCACAATTTAGGGCCGATTTCTTAACTTTCACTTAGAGCTGTGTGTCAGAGTAACATCTAAGTCTATCTGACACATATTAGCTATCTAGAAGATGTCTAACCAACTCTGTTATTTGTTATTATAGTCTTTAGTCACAAAACAAGAAAGAAAGTCGGTCAAGCCCGACTTTAACATACTCTGTACCAAGAAATTTTGTCTTTTGATCATAACTCGAAAACCGTTCATCCGATCTTCTTCATTCTTTTGGCGGATCGATAAGTTATCCTAATAACTAAATATGTCCAGAAGGAACAAGCCATCTATCTTCAAAACTGTGGGAGATATGACGTTTTTTCTAAATTGCGGAGGCGGGAGGGGGCGTGGCCAAAATTGAAAATAAACTTGATCTGCCTGCAGACATAAGAAGCATATGTCCCAAACATGTCAAACCTCTATCTCTTACCATCTCTGAGATCTGTGCGTTCATACGGACAGACAGACGGACGGACAGACGGACATGGCTATATCGACTCGGCTGTTGATGCTGATCAAGAATATATATACTTTATGGGGTCGGAGATGCTTTCTTCTGGATGTTACATACTTTTGCACAAACTTATTATACTCTATGTACCTACGGTACAGAGTATACTTAGTCTTTCATTTGAAGGGTCTACTACAATCAGAAAGAACCAAGAACTTTGTGCCTAAATTAAGTACAAACTGTTTTAATAGTAAAATAAGTACATAAATACTTAGATCAAGTGTGACATGCTTATTCAAAGTAGGATTTTTGTCTACCAGAACGCTCAGGAGCTTATCGTTTCAGAGTCACGAGACCTGCTGACTCGGCTACTGAAAAGCATTCAGTATCGAATAATGAGTACTGTGTATCAAAAAGTGAGTATCAAGTACTAAGTATCAATTACTAAGTATCAAATACTGAGTATCAACTACTGAGTATCAAGTACTGAGTAACAACTACTGAGAATCAAGTACTAAGTTTCAAGTACTGAGTATCTACAAACAAATATCGGGTACTGAGCAACGAGAACTGAGTATCTAATACTGAGTATGAGCCTTAAGTATTCAACCATGAATATGAAGCACTAGCTTCCATGGAAGTCGAGTACCTATACTGAGTATCGAGTTCTGAGTTTAAAGTATTGACTATCGAATGCTGGGTATAGAGCTTAGATAAATAAGAATCCAATGCTGAGTATCGAGATTCGATCAATACGAATCGAGTGCTGCTTACCGAATCATGAATATTGATAACTGATTAGGAAAATTCATATAAGTAGATTTTTGAGTGGTCAGTATCTAGTTCTGAGTATTGAGTTCTGAGTACCGAGTACTAATAAGAAAGAAAATCGATCAAGCCCGACTATAACATACATACTCTGTACCAAGAAAATTCTTTCTTCTTCTTTCTTTTGATCATAACTCGAAATCCGTTCATCCGATCTTCTTCATTTCTTTGGCGGATCGATAAGTTATCCCGATTACTAAATATGTCCAGAAGGAACGAACGATCTATCTTCAAAACTGTGGGAGATATGACGTTTTTTCCATATTGCGGGGGCGGGAGGGGGCGTGGCCAAAATTAAAAATAAACTTGATCTGCCTGCAGACATAAGAAGCATATGTCCCAAACATGTCAAACCTCTATCTCTTACCATCTCTGAGATCTGTGCGTTCATACGGACAGACAGACGGACGGACAGACGGACATGGCTATATCGACTCGGCTGTTGATGCTGATCAAGAATATATATACTTTATGGGGTCGGAGATGCTTCCTTCTGGATGTTACATACTTTTGCACAAACTTATAATACTCTATGTACCTACGGTACAGAGTATAATTAAAACTATTGAGTATAATTTTCAAGTTAATCCAGGTCGATGTTTCCTTAAGTATGAAAATGTTATACCTAGCATATCAAATGGATACCAATTTGTATCAGTTTGATTCGTTTTAGACTCTGTACCTACAGCATCATTATTCATGCTAAGCTTACACTTTTGTTGCAGAGATTGTTGTGAGTGTATGTGAAATGTTCTTTTTTTACTCGTTTGTGGTTACTCCCTGGAAATAAGATTTCAAAAGCAAAGTCAACTGATGATAGGGATACAAGTTGTCATAAACGTCTCTGTGTTCTTAGCCTAACCCAACCTAATCAACCACCTACCTATCATTACGCAGAATCAAATCAGGCTACAATCAATCATAAACGAAGTCAACAGCTGGACAATCCAAAACTATCTCAATCCAAAATCGAGACAGAACTTTTGAATCCCAGAATTACGCTCATGATTCCGACTAAAGCTCGGGAGAGCATAATCTGAGCTTGATAAAGGCTTATATCAACAACACAATAAATTGCTTTGCTCATCAAATCAAGTCAAAAAGGCCCTATATTGATTAATGCTCGACTTTCATACTTGAATTGATCTTGAAATCCGCTTGGTAATAGTTCGACCAGTGCTTTTTTAACGACCTTATATTTTAAAACCAGCCAGCTTTTGCCTGCTCGAAATCATTTGTTGTTTGCATACACCCAGTTCAATCTTTAAGAGACTTCAATTTACTCCTCATGCCAGCATTGCTATGACTGTTTGGGAATTTCAAGGCAGCATAAGTGCAAAAATCGATTCAAGCAATCCCCACCCAACATTTAAGCTATAATTTTACCAAAAATCAACTTGTTGAGTTTTTTTGTAGACCAAGTGAAATTATACAATTTTATGTTACTCATGTTGTAATTTAGGTTAGAATTCGTGTAGCCAGTTAAGAACTTTGTTCATTTGGCGAATAATAATAAATAAATAAAACTAGTAAATAACTGAAGCATATATTCAAAATGTAATTTTTTTCCAAATACCTTTCGAAAAAGACCCTGACTTGACTTAAAACTGAGTCGAAACTTATCAGAAGAACGGGTTAAAAACGACTCTTCAAGAAGAGTCGCATTTTCTACCGACATAATCATAAAGTATCCTTTATGATCACAAAGCGATAGCATTTATGTTTATTTTCATTAGATCGAGGACTCAAAACAGACTCAAACGTGATCAAAAACGTCATAAAACGGTTGCTGGGAACTTAAAAGAAGCACTTCCAGCAAATAATATAATGCAATCACGGCTGCAACCAAAAAAAAAAAAAAAAATTGTCGGATCTCCGGTACACTGGTTCGAACCCAAATTAACGAAAGGTTAAGGTTCGAGGTTTTTGGGAGAAGGTTTTGGTTCGAACCTTGGTTCAGTCCATCCTTTATACAACATTAATGATTAATTAACCGGTCGAACCTGTTCGGCTGAAACCAGGTTTGCAGCTTTGATTTCAATAGTTATAGTTAACATAAATGACACGTTTGTTGGGACTCTTCTTAAAGTGTTGTTTCTAGCCCATTTTTCTGATAGCTTCCACTCATTGTCGAGTCATTAGAGAGTCTTTCTCAAGCCGTCATTTAATAAACCCAACTAGCAAACATTTTATGAAGAGGCTTTTTCCAGCCTTCGATATGACCAAATGCGATCATTTTCTGATCATGAATAAGACTTTTGTCAGGAGATAATGTAACCCCGTCTTCTGATCAGTTTCGACTCATATTTGAGTTAATTGAGAATTTGTTTGATATCGTCTTTCACTTAAATAAATTTTGAGCGTATTCATGAGTCATTATACCCTAGCAAAGGGTATTATAATTTTGCCCAGAAGTTTGCAACGCATAGAAATTTTCATTTCCGACCCCATAAACTATATATATTCTTGATCAGGGTGACGAGCTGAGTCGATTGAGCTTTGTCCGTCATTCTGTCCGTCTGTCTGTCTGTTTCTACGCGAACTAGTCTCTCAGTTTTAAAGCTAGCGAGCTGAAATTTTGCACAGAGTCTTCTTTTTGCTGCACACTACTAATATGTCGGAACTGACCGGATCGGATGACTATATCTCATAGCTCCCATAGGAACATTCGGTCGGAAAACTAGTTTTAGTTTAAAAAACTTTTCTCTTTTCAATGGAAACGTCTCCAAACTTTGTAATTGTAGGTTTTCTATGTTCATTTACAATTCTACCAAGTTTTATTAAAATCGGACAACTATATGGTATAGCTGCCATACAAACGATTGGTCTGAAAAACAGTCTTGGTTAGAAAAACTTTTTTGTTTTTAATGGTAGCATCCTGCAATTTTGTATCTGTTTGTTTCTCATGCTTATACATAATTCTACAAGTTTTTGTCCAAATCGGATGACTATATCATATAGCTCCCATACGAACGATCGGTCGGAAAATGGGAAAAAGAGTATTTTTTGAAAATATTTAAGCGAGCACTGGCACAGACGAAGTTAGCTTGGCTTTCTCGTTTTCGAGTCTCTGTTAGTCGCACATAATAGAAATTTCGTTTCGTTTAATCATTAAAAAGGGCTAGAAAGAGTCTCATCCAGTTGATTATACCCGTTACTCGTAGAGTAAAAAGGGTATACTAAAGTCGTGCAAATGTATGTAACAGGGAGAAGGAAGCATCTCCGATATCATAAAGTATATATATTCTTCATCAGCATCAACAGCCGAGTCGATATAGCCATGTCCGTCTGTCCGTCCGTCCGTCCGTCTGTATGAACACCTAGATCTCAGAGACTAGAAGAGCTAGAGCAACCAAATTTTATACGAAACTAGTATTGTCTGTAGACAGATCAAGTTTGTTTCAAATTTGGGTCACGCCCCCTCCCGCCCCCGCAATAAAAAATGTTGAATAACTCCCACAATTTTTAAGATATCGAGCTCAGATTTTGCAGTGTAGTCTTTGTGTCCAATATCTACAATCTCACAAATTTTTAAAAGGATCGGATAATAAATAGCCGAGTTAAAAAAATGTTGCATACTTATGCGAGCTGAGCTGAGTAACGGGTATTTCGAAGTCGGACAGGGCCGACTTTAACTTACGCTCTCGTTTTTTTGTTAAAATGATCATCTGTAAGTATGTGTGTGTATTCATTTCGCCTCACTGTATGGGTGAGAGTGTTTTACTTGCTCTTTGACATTGGTAGTACGTACTTACCTGTATCTCGATCCAGTATCATTTGACTTTCATGTGTGGATATGACCTATAAATTAACCTTTTCGTATGGATAATAGAACTTTAGTATTCATTCAAGCCTTTCGTATTTGTATTAAATCAACTTTGTTGAACTTGACTTTAGCTTAAGCCAGTTTCGCTGCTGTATTACCTACCCTAAGAGGGCATCAAATAGTCGTTATCTAGCCAAAAACCATTTTATCTACTTCATATCTAGATTTTGCCATCGTCATCATTATCATCAGTGAAGTCAACTTTTCTTACCAACTTATTTCTCATATTATGGCAAATGTTGTCGATTAGTTGAGATTAGATGGCAAATTATGCGCACTGCCCGGCACAGAGCAAAGTGCCCCGAAGGTTGCTGCCCCTTGTTGTTGTTGCTGTTGTTGTTGTTGTGTCTGCTGTTTCCTGTCATCGACATGATGTGTTAATATCCCTGCTGTCCTGAACTTTCTCTGCTTTGCTGTACTGGCAAATTATTCGCTGTGACTTAATATGCAATTCGCTGGCTGCTGTTATCAACAGTCGTCGTTGTCGTCGTTGTCGTCCTCCGAGTCGTCCTCCCTACTACTACATTAATCGATAATGAAGTTGACTTTGATAGCTGCTGTTCCGATTTGCCGATTTGCCGATTTGCTTTTGCTTTTGCACAGAAAGTAATAATCATAATGGCATCTCTTCCTCAAATCCACTTGATTAGCATAATTTTTTTCTGTCGCTTGTTTTGTTTTTGATGTCAGCAGCGCCCCCCAGTATAAGGCCAGCCGTAAGTTGACTTTAATCGAGCGCGCTCAGTCGGCGGCGCTCATCAAATTCCAATTAAAATCGCAATTTTAAATACATTTTGGATGGCAAAATAAACAAGACGGCATGACATGTCGCTGATTTGTAATGTCAGTCAAGCGCAGCTGTTGCCACACGCCGCCCTACCTCCCTCCCGCCCCTTGTCACACGCATTTGAAATTACAAAACAAGCAAATTTGAAAAATGAGGAAACAAGAAAACAGGGAAAACTAGTTACAAAGTACGTTGGCTCCAATTCGCTTACCAAAACAGCAAAATAAGTGACAAATTTGTGATTCTAGAGGAGGGTACGGCAATGTGGGCAGAGAAGTTGCCACTGGCAACTGAGAAAAACTTGATTTAAGAGCTACTCAACTTAAGATTGAAAGCTCATTGATTTCTCTGCTGCTTTAAACCTTCAAGCGCTTACCATAACTGTGAGGGCATCTCTCTTCCAGTTATACCAATTTCAGTTTGCTTTTTAAAGGACATTCTCTCATTATGCATTTGCCCCCCCTCATTATTTTGGCATCATGTTACGCCGGTTACTGATCAGACCCACCCAACGCTTTTGTTCTCTTCCATTTGCAGGTCATTAATTATGATTCATCAAGAGGTGGCGTGTCGGTAATTACCGAAAAGGGCGATGTGACAACCTCATTTCTCCTCATACAGAATGCAGATCTGGCCGATTCCGGCAAATATTCCTGTGCGCCCTCCAATGCAGATGTTGCCAGTGTGCGTGTGCATGTCCTAAATGGTAAGTACAAGCTGATACACCCCCCACACACACCGACACGAACACAACACAAACTGAGGACAATTGTAAAAGCGTTACATTAACTGGCTGCTGGGAGCTGCTGCCTCTTGCCAGGGCAGAATTTAAAATGGCAAATGGCAGTTTAGCAGCCCACTGCCACTGTGCCACACCACACCACACTCTCTCTCTGTCTCTATGGAGTCAAACGGTGTTTGGCTTAAGGCCGTACTGATGCCTTGACCCACTCAAAGGCAATCGAAACCACTTCCGTTTGCAAATTTGCCTCGTTTCCGCTTTGGGGTTGCATGGAATGGTCGTGACTGTTTTACAATTGACTGGCATTAATAATTTCTGTGGCAACACTCAAAGAAAATATGATGTTCATTTAAGTGTTTATGCTTGGCTTTAAGCACTTTTAGGAGTCTTTTGTTTGGTTTGCAGTGTTGTGTAATGTAAAAGATGGTGTTTCAAATTAGCTATATTCTTAAACATTCTTACACCGATTTATTTGGGAACTGAAAGGCTGAACTGCACAATTTAATACCTTGCATCTAAAGATCTAAGCTTTAAATACACAGAAAGAACTAACTTGTGTTGTTAAATGACAGATGGCGCTACGCCTTTTTATACCCGTTACTCGCAGAGTAAAAAGGGTATACTAAAGTCGTGCAAATGTATGTAACAGGCAGAAGGAAGCATCTCCGATATCATAAAGTATATATATTCTTCATCAGCATCAACAGCCGAGTCGATATAGCCATGTCCGTCTGTCCGTCCGTCCGTCCGTCTGTCTGTCCGTATGAACGCACAGATCTCAGAGATGTTAAGAGATAGAGGTTTGACGTGTATGGAACATATGCTTCTTATGTCTGCAGGCAGATCAAGTTTATTTTCAATTTTGGCCACGCCCCCTCCCGCCCCCGCAATTTAGAAAAAACGTCATATCTCCCACAGTTTTGAAGATAGATGGCTTGTTCCTTCTGGACATATTTAGTTATTAGGATAACTTATCGATCCGCCAAAAGAATGAAGAAGATCGGATGAACGGTTTTCGAGTTATGATCAAAAGACAAAATTTCATGGTACAGAGTATGTTATAGTCGGGCTTGACCGACTTTGTTTCTCGTTCTATATTCATTAGTTTGCTGACTGACTGAAGCCCACAGCGCAAACCACTGAATCTAAAGATCTAAGATTTAAGATTTAAGTTAAAAGAATGAAATGTTTTCTGTTGTTGAATGACAGATGGCGCTACGCCTTCTTTAAATTTATTAGTTTACTGACTGAAACCCACAACTCAAACCGCTGAATCTAAGGAACCTTAGACTTAAACAGATTCAAAGAAATTAAATGTGTTCATGTACATTGTTGAATGACAGAAGGCGCTACGCCATCTTTAAGTTGATTAGCTGACTGAATGACCAAAGGCTACAGCCCAATGCGCTGTATCTAAAGATCTGAGATTTAGGGCCGATTTCTAAACTTCTATCTGTCACATAAACCTACAAGTACCAGAGTAAAATCGATGTTTATCTGACGCATAGCAGCTGTGTAGAAGATGTGAAATCGGACCTTAACTGAACAAAACTAAATTACTTATGTTATTGAATGACAGATGGCGCTACGCCTTATTCAAATTGATTAGTTAACTGACTGAGTGAAGCCCACAGCGCAAACCGCTGAATCTAAAGATCAAAGATTTAAGTACAAAGACTGAAACAACTTAAGTTGTTGAATGACGGATGGCGCTACGCCTTCTATGTTCATTAGATTACTTACTGACTGAAGCCCACAGCCCAAAAAGCTGAATCATGGATCTAAGATTTAAGTAAAAAGAATTAGGTAGCTTATATTGTTGAATGACTGATGGCGCTACGCCTTCTATGTTGATTAGTTTACTGACTGACTGACTAAAGCCCACTAAAGCTCAAACCGCTTTATCTAAAGATCTAAAATTGCTGAATGACAGATGGCGTTACGCCGTTTTTATGTAGATTAATGTACTGATTGAAGCCCATAACCCAAAAAGCTTTATCGTGAGATCTAAGATTTAAATAGACCTAACGAAATTACCTATGTTGTTGAATGACAGATGGCGCTACGCCACTAATATAATGACTAGTTTGGTGACTGACTGAAGGTCACAGACCAAACCACGGAATCTAAAGATTTAGTATTCAAATGAACATACCGAAATCACTTATGCAATACAATGACGGATGGCGCTACGCCTTTTTTATATTGATTAGTTTACTGAAGCCTTAAGACCAAACCGCTGAATCTAAAGAAAAAGCTTGGAAAATGAAATGGCATTTTCTGCATATATTTGTCAACTCCTTTTTTATCAGTGCCCTGCTCCATCTCTCTCTCCCTCTCTCTCTCATTCAATTCGCTTGATTTCCACCCGGACCCAGCAATGATTCCTGCTCCATTTTCGCATTGTCCGGTTTAACGTCCGCGTTTTGATGTGGCCCCAGGCACTTGTTTTTCGGTCACAAATGAAACACATAATCGCATCAATTATGAGCAAATTAATTAGCACACTGCGGTTAATTGCAGTCAAGTGAGTGGCAGTCGTTCCTGCTCCTGTTACGCACCCGGCAGTAGGAGCGGCAGGAGCAAGGCACCAGAAACAAAGACGGATGCTGGCGACGTTTACAAATTGCAAGCGGGGACATGGTGGCAAATGCTGGAAAAGTGGCAAAGGAATTGTTGCAATTTGCCAGCATAATCGTTGTCGATCGGCGTGGATTTGACACAGTTAAAATAAATTACGTAATTGTAAGGGGCAACAACGGGCCGAACAATGCCACTGACAGCTCACAGAATGGCATGCAATTTAAGCTTCTGGTTGCAGCTGGAATGGGTCTGGTCTGGCCTGGTCTGGTCTGTGGCCTGGTCTGGTCTGTGGGCCGGACACGTTTTTCAATCATGCTAAAGGCCAACCCCCGGCCGCAAATGGACCGCAACTGGCAGCGTGCGGAAATCCATGCTGTTGCCCCATTGTAAACGTTTGCCCAACCATTATGCATGAATGCATTGGAATAGCGATTCAAAACGGTGGCAAAATGTGGAGGAGGGGTGGAGGCAGATGCCAGGCAGGTGCAAACAAAATAATGAAGCGTGCCAAAGGTCTCGCGTTTACAACTTCAATAACTCATAGACACACACAATGGAGTCTAGCATCTAAAGGACATTGTATTAGGTTGATGGCCCGCCTGGATAAGAGATGGCAGTTGCAGATTCATTGTAATAATGTACTTAATTAGTATAAATATGCAGAAAGCATTTTCTAAACACGAGAGATAGCCAAAGAATAGTACATTAAATTTTTGGTAGAGAGACTGGAGAATGTTTAAAGTGAAGTGGTTTGGAATGGCTTTGACATACAATTTTGGGGGGAACAGATGTTAGAAATGTGGAAAGTATAACAATGAGTGTATGTTTGTGTGTATTAACTTCCAGTTGACTTAATTCAAATCTTCAAATAACGTTTCTTACCTTTTAGAAACTATAATTATACTCTGTTCCGCAGGTACACAAAGTATTATAAGTTTGTGCAAAAGTATGTAACAGGCAGAAGGAAGCATCTCCGACCTCATACAGTATATATATTCTTGATCAGCATCAACAGCCGAGTCGATATAGCCATGTCCGTCTGTCAGTCTGTCCGTCTGTCCTTCTGTCTGTCCGTATGAACGCACAGATCTCAGAGGGTTTGACATGTATGGGACATATGCTTCTTATGTCTGCAGGCAGATCAAGTTTATTTTAAATTTTGGCCACGCCCCCTCCCGCCCCCGCAATTTAGAAACAACGTCATATCTTCCACAGTTTTGAAGATAGATGGCTTGTTCCTTCTGGACATATTTAGTTATTAGGATAACTTATCGATCCGCCAAAAGAATGAATAAGATCGGATGAACGGTTTTCGAGTTATGATCAAAAGACAAATTTTCTTGGTACAGAGTATGTTATAGTCGGGCTTGACCGACTTTCTTTCTTGTTTTTGGGATCTAAATGCATGCTGAGCATTAACTTTCGATGGTACAGAGTGTATTATAGTCGGGCGTGACCGATTCCTTGCAGAGGGTATTATAAAATTGTCCAGATGTTTGTAACGCATTGAAGGAAGCATCTCCGACCACCTAAAAGTATATATATTCTTGATCAGCAAGACGAGCTGTGCTGATTTAGCCATGTCCGTTCTGTTTCTAGGCTATCTCCTCCCTCAGTTTGAAAGGTATCGCCACCAAACTTTTGCACCAAGTCTTTTGGTACAAATACGCTGCACATTTCTGGGAACCGGCCCTATCGGATGACTATAGCATATAGCTGTCATAGGAACAATCGGTCGAAAAACTAGTTCTAGTGAGAAAAACTTTTTTGTTTTCAATGCAAACGTCTCCAAACTCTGTATTTACTAGTTTTCTATGCTTCTCCATGATTCTGCCAAGTTTGGTCAAAATCGGACATCTTTATAGTATAGCTGACATAGAAAAGTGAGGTTAGAAAATTAGTCTTAGTAAGAAAAACTTTTTGGTTTTCAATGTAAACCTCTTTAAAATTGGCGTATATTCATTTTATAAGCTTTTACATAATTCTTTAAAGTTTTGTCAAAATCGGATGACTATAGGTTCAAGCTGCCATAGGAATAATCGGTCGAGAAACTAGTTTTAGTGAGAAAAACTTTTTTGTTTTCAAAGAAAACGCCACCAAACTTTGTATTACTTAGTTTGCTATGCTTTACCATGATTCCACCAAGTTTGGTCGAAATCGTACATCTATATAGTATAGCTGTCATACACAAGTAGAGTCTGAACAATAGTCTTAGAGAGAAAAACATGTTTGTTTTTAGTGGAAATGTCCTTCAAATAAGTTAGACATCGTGCTGAAGGGGTATACAAAGTTAAAACTGTACCCGGTCCAAATCAAGTAAAAAATGCCGCCTATACCGGATAGGTCGAAAGATCTAGAGGAGTGAGAAGAGTGTTAGGCTAGGGGACATTTGAGGAAAAATTTGAAGTTCCAAATCGCAACCCAAGCGGACTCCTTTTTGAACTGTTTCGTTCGTGAACTTTCGTTCACAAGACAAGCCTGACGTTCACGGAAAAACACCGCCGTGATTGTTGCTCGCTGAGTGCTAAACTGTGATTTATCGCAAAGTCTCACGTGAGGTCAACGGTGTAGTCGGTTGAGATGCCCCCTTTCGTGTAGAGCATGAGGTCCCTGGTACAATTCCCGAGGAACGTTAGGTTTTTCTTTTATTTAGCGAGCACAAAATGGTCTTAGAACATGCCCATGCCGTTCGAAAAAATGTTCATAATATGATGAGAACCACTGTTCACGATTTACGAAAACACGGGATTACTTTACTTTTGTCAACGAATGGTCTTGATTTCGGTAGATTTTGAAGGGATTTTTTTCTGAGTGTAGTGTCTTTTGGGCATTCATTGATAACTTTAGCTACTACAGCTTATGCGGGCCATATAGCTGTTCGGGAAACCTCTCGTCCCGCTCTTTATTGGATGTTTCCGGTAGCCATTTGTAAAAGTATCCGTTTTGAAAGATCTTTTTGGATCTTTCTTTTCTATGCGAAGCGCAGCTGAGCTATAGGGTGGACCTAACCTGGCTAGGGAGAGTTCTCTCAGGCGGGTTTATAGGTGCTGGCCCGCTTTACAAGAAAATATGTTTTCTAGCTGAATGCACCGGTGTCGCTGCCACTTATTTTATATTTGCCACACATAATTCCACTTCCTACTTTTGTTTTGTGGTTTCACCAATCTAAATCTTTGATTTCTGTTCTTCTTAATCGTCATGGACAATGAAGATATGTGCCAATTACTTCATTTCATACCAAACCATTCAAATCAAGAGACACCCACTGTGCCCAGTTCAATGCAGTTGCCATTTCGAAAGCTAAACATACATTGTTCTACTTTGGCCCATTGGCCATAAACACCGGCGGCGGCTCTTCAATTTGGCTTAAGATCGATACCCTAACGAAACGTTGCAACACAGTTGCGTGTGTGGCTTTGGGTGCCTCTTGTGCCATTCAATTAATGTCCTGCACCTGTTATTGATATTTGTTGTGGCAAACCCTTGGCCAGTTTACACTTGAGAAATCAAACCGAAGCCCTTGGTAACAAACGACAAATGTCCAGCACAGATGCTGCCCGCTGCTGCTGCTGCTGATCCAACCAAAAGGTTCAACTTTCGATTTAGTTTTGGCTGCACTCGCCAAAACGGCTCACACAATGCTTCCTGGTGGACGCTCATCAAATGGCAAACGACACAAAGTGTGAGGAGCAGCCAAAGCCAAAGCCAAGCCTTGACCTGCTTTACTGCTTACGGTTCGCTGCACGTATCGAAGTCACTGGGCTGTGCTGCTGCCGTCCAGGACACACCTGACACACCCGCGCGCCAGCGACGACAACAACATTGTGTGTGTGTGTTGTTGGGGGATTAGCTTTGTATTTTGTCACAGGAAATTACATTTCGCCTTGAGGATGCCAAAGAGCGCAAAAATTTCGTTTCATTGTTTGCGCGTGAGAGCGAGAGAGATTCGGTGCATGTCCTGTTCCTGTTCCTGCTGTTCCCCCACCAACAACTAATCGTGTGTACGTGTACAAATGTTTGGGCAGGAGCTTAGCTAGACTTTCGTGTCCACCAGCTAGAGCGCTCCATTAGTATTTGCATTACACACTTCCTGTGCCAGTTTTGACGTGGTGGCTACCTACCCGGGCCAAATAACTGCATATCAACATTGTTGCCCGGGCTCCAAATTTAATATAACTCTGGGGGACAGGAGCTGGGGCATCTACCCAAGATTGCACTAACCGAATTTGTGCTGTGTGTGTGATAGGCCTTAACACCTACACTGACAGAAGTCTAATTGCGAATGGCTCCCGGGGGTGGGGGGGTAGGCAAATTGACTTAAACTTGATTTTGGGACTGAAATGTGTTTTCAAATTTCAATTTCATCTACACTTTTTACTCTGATTAATTGAATTGCACCTTGTTTGTCGCTCAGTGTACTACACTAAGCCGGTTCACTAAGCCAGCGACTGCAAAAACTTTGGCCATAACTTATGATAACATTTCCGTGTGTGTGTGTGTGCGCGCGTCTAGGCCTTAGTCCGCTTGAGCTACCGCCCATCCCAGCCCCCCACCAAAGCATGTTCCTTATAGCTTTCCGTTCATGCATAGTCAATCCTCAGAGATTGCAAACTAACATAATTTGTGCCATGTTCAACAACAAGGACGTCCGTACGTCCGTCCTCCTCTTCAGAGGCAACCACAGCCAAAGCCCGAGTCGACAGCACTGAGCCGGGGCCATAAGTATAGCCTGAAATAACTCGTTCGCACAGAGCAGAGCAACAAACAAATCCGCAGCTAATAATATACGGCTTTTGTTTATTAGATTCATACAGTTTCTAGGCAAGTTTTGAGAGGGTGGGAGGGGGGCAGGCGGCGCGCGTGTGTGTGTTTGCTCATTATGTTTGCTTTTATGGCCGCCGAACCCCAACTCAATCTTCTCGAAGCGATTTTAATAAAATTGCCAAAAAGCTGCGTAGGTAGGTAAGCACAACTTTAACTGGGTGGAAGCTAGGGGATGGCATGTAAATCCTGGCCAGAAATCGCTGCCGTTGGCATATTTGTGTGTGTGTGTGTGTGTGTGTCGACCTATGACGGAATCGGGCACAAATTGCATGATTTACGTAATGGAATAAATAAAATAAATTGCTTAATTTACTGATAAATTACATGAGCAGCAGCAACAGCAGCAGCGCATACAAAACTTTGCCACGACATATGCGCACTTTGGTGGTTGGAGTTGGGAAGAAGAGAAGGAGGTGGCTGGCTACACTCTGAAAAGTATTTAAGCAGTTCCCGATTCTAAGTGGTGTCAATGGTGTCAACAAAACACTTGATTCGAGCACTGAATTCTTATTATACCCTTGCAAGGGGTATTTTAATTTTGCCCAGAAGTTTGCAACGCATAGAAATATTCATTTCCCAACCCAAAAACTATATATATTCTTGATCAGCGGGACGAGCTGAGTTTCTACGCGAACTAGTCTCTCAGTTTTAAAGCTATCGAGCTGAAATTTTGCACAGAGTCTTCTTTTTGCTGCACACTAGTAATATGTCGGAACCGACCGGTTTGGATGACTATATCTCATAGCTACCATAGGAACAATCGGTCGGAAAACTAGTTTTAGTATGAAAAACTTTTTTCTTTTTAATGGAAACGTCTTAAAACTTTGTATTCATAGGTTTTATATGCTTTTTTATAACTCTACCAAGTTTTATTAAAATCGGACAACTATATGGTATAGCTGCCATACAAAAGATAGGTCTGAAAAACAGTCTTAGTTAGAAAAACTTTTTTGTTTTTAATGTCAGCATCCTGCAATTTTGTATTTGTTTGTTTCTCGTGCTTTAACATAATTCTACAAGTTTTTGTTCAAATCGGTTGACTATATCATATAGCTACCATACGAACGATCGGTCGGAAAATGGGAAAAAGAGTATTTTTTTGAAAATATTTAAGCGAGCACTTGCAAGGGTATAAAAACTTCGGCACAGACGAAGTTAGCTTAGCTTTCTCGTTTCTAGTACCATTTTAGCACCAGAAACATTTTGTCTCTCACAGAGAATACAAAGTATATAAAAACGACATCAAAAATGTAGGTTTTCTACACATTTGAGAGGGTTTTTCCAACCATCAAGCTCATGTAAATGCTACATGAAGAAGAGAAGAAGTAAAAACAGATTTGATTTGCACCATTTGGCTAAGGGAGTGTGCGGAGGAGATGGGGAGTTAGGGCTACGGATTAGGGAAGGTCTTCCTTCTAAAAAGACTACAACTTAAATAGAGTTTTTTCACTGACCTAGTCTGGGGTACGAACTAAAAACAACTCACTTACTTTGTCTCTGCAATTTAAACACGTATGACGGCATCTAAGCCCACACGACTATCAAGCAATCGCGCGTCATTGCCGCAAATCACAGTAATATTAGGAAAGCGTACAAGCGATGATGAGTGAATGTATATAATACACGTTTCTACACACAGCTATATATGTACTATATAGATGTCCTATTTTGACCAAACTCTGTGGATTCATGGGAAAGCATAGCAAACTAAGAAATACAAAGTTTGCAGGCGTTTCCATTGAAAACAAAAAAGTTTTGCTCACTACAACTAGTTTTTCGACCGATCATTCCTATGGCAGCTATAACCTATAGTTATCCGATTTTGACAAAACTTTAAAGAACTGTGTGAAAGCTTCTAAAATAAATAAATGCCAATTTCAAAGAGGTTTACATTGAAAATAAAAAAGTTCTTCCTACTATCCTAAGACTATTTTTCTAACCTTACTTTTCTATGCCAGCTATACTATATAGATGTTCGATTTTGACCAAACTTGGCACAATAATGGAGAAGCATTGAAAACTAGTAAATACAGAGCTTGGAGGCCTTTTTTTTGAAAACAAAAAAGTTTTTTTCAATAAAACTAGTTCTTCGACCGATCGTTCCTATGACAGCTATATGTAATAGTCATCCGATTCGGCCGGTTTCGACAAATGTGCAGCGTATTTGTACCAAAAGACTTGGTGGAAAGTTTGGTCTCAATAGCTTTAAAACTGACGGAGAAGATAGTATGGAAATAGACGAACGGACTGACGGACAAGGCTAAATCAACTCAGCTCAGTATGTTATATGTTATATGAGTATGTTATAGCCGACTTTCACTCTTGTTTCACTCTTCTCATAAATTTATCTAAATGAAACTCAACCAAAATGTAAGGCTTGACATAAGACTAGAGTGTACCAACAACTGTTCAAGTCGAGCAAGTATTAGGAGTACCCCAAATGGAAGTTTTAACTGGGATGTTCTACGAAAGGCCCCGCCCTTGTCTTCCTATGGCCGTTCACCTCGTATCATATCATAAATATTACCAGAAATGAGTACGGAGCAGCCGGAAACTTTACCGGACTTTACCTCAACAAGTCGGCCCCTTGCCCACCGATCGGAAAAATATTACCAGAAATGTGTTCAGAGCACCCCAAAAACCCATGCATCTATAACCCAATTATTGCTTGCTTAATATTACATTGCTTTCCGCTTCATAAGTCAACTTAATCCTCACCGCTAAGAATAAAATGGTCAGAAATAGAATCAGAGCACCCAAAAACCTTCGAGTAGGGATTCCATCACTTCTTAAGCCAAAGACATTAATTTCTAACGACTAGCTTTCCATTTTCTGGCAGTGTGGAATGGTTCTGGTTTAGATAATAGTTTTGATAATGTAAACTAAATTCTCACTTTAAGTAAGATGTTAACATGCCTTTTGTTTTACCTCTGGGTCAAAATTGTCTAGAGACTCGTTCAGATTTACTTTGGAAAGCAGAATTCTCATACTTAAATTAAGTATGAAACAAAATATAGAATAATTCATATAGCTTTTTAATGAAAATATATAATTAAGAATAGAAAGAAATTTAGCAAAATTTTGAAATGGTTGAAATTTAAAATATGGACTTGATCGAATTATGAAATGCCCATTTAAAGTGGGTTTTTTTTTTCAACGGTTTCCTTTAAATGTTTCTATCTTTTACAATCTTATTTGAAGGTTGAAAAGTATAAAACGTACTTGATTGATATTTTACATAAGATATTGCCTGTCCTGAAATATTTTACTTAAGACCTGTTGTGAACTCTTTTGGAAAATTCTATTACTTCAGCTGAATACCATGTCATCCCCAGGCCTTTAACATTGTGAGATAATGATTCTTCTGAAAGCGTTTTTACATCACATCAATCCATTTGGCTGCCAATCGATATTTTCAGTTTTTGCCACGCCCCCTACCGCCTAGCAATTTGAATAAGAACGTCATATCTCTGTCAGTTTTATGGTTAGAAGGTTCGTACTTTCTCTAAATATTTACTAAACAGAATGACTTATCGATCCACCACAGAATTGATCAAAAACGGATGAACGTAGGTCGAGTTATAAGCAAAAGAATGTTCACACTTTCGCCACTACACAGTATATGACAGTCGAGCTTGAAGAACTTTCCAACTTGTTTTAATTATGGTAAATGTCAAACATTAAACAACAAAGCATACCTGAATTTGAGTGTACAGCACCCTGCTGTGTGTGTGTGTTGGTTTGGTGTGTGTGTGTTTGAGTTTTTTTCTTTCAGTGTATGGGGCAGGCAACCATGGCAGCAGCCAGTAGGGCCGTCTCTTTTGTTTGCTACTATTTTTTTGCATTTTTACTTTGGCACATTTTGCGAGATTAATTTCGTTGCCAGGCAATAGCTCTGGGAGTTTGGGGGGGAATGGCTGGCCATTGGCCACCCAGTTTTGCTTTGACCACAGACCACAGCCACCGCAAGCCACGCACACACACACACACACACACACCCACCCAATCACCCAAGTGCAAGGGATGAGCCTGCCCAACTTGCATGGCTACAGGCGTGTAAACTATGGCTACTTACACACGATACACCTGAACGAGGCCTATGCCATCTACTGCTATTCTCTGGCGAATATTTACGAAAGATTTATGCCAAAAGCTAATTCCATGGAAAAACGTATGTTGTTGTTTGTAAGTGTGGGAGTGTGGGAGTGTGTGAGTATTCTTTGAGGTCAAGCCTATTTTCTATTCCACTGCAAATGTTTTGTTCTTGCTTGTTTCTGTTAATTATTGCTGACCCACTTGGTTCGCATCTAATTATTTATGTTAATCGCTCTCTAAAGACGCCAAATACATCAAAACTTTTACTTTGTGTGCGAAATTAATGCGATTCGATTTGTAAGTGTACACACACATATGATAAAGATGGCCATCAATCGTCCATCGTTGCATAAAGACAATGTTAATTACAAACGTAAAGGGAAATATAATTAGTTGATTAATAATCAAGTTAAGGAGAGCAAAACTTATTTTCGCTTTAACTTGAAATGCACTGATGGATGCCATTACCTTTGGGCTGGACAGCAAATGGAATGCAGTGCTCGATCTCCTGCTGCTGCTGTTGGCACACATAACTTTGTGCACAAGTGTGTGGCATGCTTCAGCTGAATGGTGGGCAATGCCTAGCAATTGACAGGGGCTTAATCTGCCGCCTCTATCCTCGTCGCCCCCACCCCCTTCCTTCCATTTAATCCCAGCAATGCGTAATGCATATCCCACAATATGGTCTTGGGTCCAACTATCCTCGCCTGTCGTTCAAATCCAAAATTCTAAGCTGCGTTTCGTTTGTTCATCTGTCACAACTTGCAGGCTTTTGGCTTGTTGCTGCTGCTGCCCATGTTGCACATGTGGCTGGTTGTTGGCCGTTTTGTTGTTGCCTGGGTGTCATTAACGCTCGAATTCAAGTGGCTGTCCATAAAAGCTGCCGCATTGCTAGCCAAATGATGTAGGCTTGTTGTTGTTGTTGTTGCTAGTTAGTCGGTTTGTTCGACGAGAGAAAAACTTAATATATTTGGGACAATCTTGTAAGGATTTTAAAGATATTCAAATAGGAATGCAATTTGAAAGTGAGCAAAAGTCACATGACAATAGAAATCATAATGTACCTTTGTGAACCACTGAACCGAACCGGAACCGCGGTTCAGTCAGCTCAAAAAACCATGTAATGAACCGAACCGGCGGTTCAGAAACTGTCTGAACCACTGAACCGAACCAGTCTATATATTCGAGTGGTTTGCATCCCTGGTTTTAGTGCCGAATATCTCGGATTCTTTTTTCTAAGTACGTCTTAGAGAAGTGCCTGCATAGAGAAATGGAAAGTATCATAAGAAATATCCATTGCATGATTTGCCGTATCCATTTGTCTTAAATTTACTTTTAATCTACCAACGGAGCTGAAAATCATCCAAAGGAAATGATCAGCATTTGAATGATTTTCATCTCCTTTGGATGATCAAAATGATTTTAAAGACATATCCAGTTCAAATGGATCTTTTGTTTTCTGTGGAATTCATAAGGACAACTTTAATTATGTTTAATTTCCTTTTCGAATGCGTAATATACCGAGTTTCCAAATTTAACTGACTAAGGTGATTCTTTGAACCGAAACAGGTTAACGATTTGGGTCTAGGCTGAGGAGGTTAACAATAATAATTATTCATGAATTTATTTGAAAAAGGTACTCCAAAAATCTGCAGAGATTTTCGTTCAAACGATTGAAAACTAGAAAAACTATAGGCTCTATACCTACCCTTCAGTTCGGCTCAGACCTGAATCATAGCTGAATCAGCCCTGAAATGGAAGGGCTGGTCATGAGTTCACGCCTGCCCTTATATGAGTTTCAGCCATGAATTTAACATAGGCATGGCCTACTACGTCATGACCTCTGCTGAATTTAGGCATGATTTCAGGGCTGAACTCATGGGTGAGTTTCATGGGAAGTACTAAAACATGCCTGAATTCAGGCATGAAATTCAGCTATTCTTACCTTTCAGGTCTGAATCAGCCCTGAAAAATTCAGTACTGAAACGTAGAATTGCAGGGTACATAGAGAAAAAAAAGGCTGATTTCCGGTATCCATTTGGGAGGGATATGTCTGAAATATCGTTTTAATCATCCAACGGAGCTAAGAATCATCCAAAGGACATGAAAAATGATGAAGGGATGATTTTTCAGCTCCGTTGGATTGAATTCGTCGAAATCCACTGCGCAAGCAGAAAATCTTGTCTCATGAGATGAATATCAGCAGAACAACATGTCAAGCATCATGAAACATGCCTTGAGAAACACAAAGGCCATTCGCTCACAGCAGCATTGAACAAATAGAAAGCATTGCATTGTCAGAGCCCACAGACGAATTCTGTTTCTTTGTCTTCAAGAACTCATTCCGAGTGTTCAGTTAGGTCACCATTCCGCTTAAGTGAGTCATTAGTTCATAAGGTTAGTAGCCTATTCTTAAGCTCCATTCGACGTTTTAGAAAAGGTTGTGAAGCCTCTTAAAATCCTAAAATGGTTATTTAAAAAATTTCCATTCCAAATAGATACTGAAATCATGTACACCCAGATTAACTCGCCACCATACTCCATTCTAACTCCAGTCTATGCTCACTGCTGCCATTGTCTGGCTTATAATAAGAACCATCACCTGTTTTCGGTTTTCTGTGTCTCAATGTCATTCCTTAACTAACAATTTGTAGGTCCAGCTTAGGAACACTCTGACCACCATTGTTGTGAGTTGAATCATAGCTATCTTCGGCCCTTAAATAAGACCCACCGTTTCAGAGATCTTTATATATGGGTTATCATTGTGCCTTCGAAATTTTCCATATTTTGTCTAACTGAACATTGTTAAACTAGTCTCAATCAGTTGAGAAAGCTACTCTCTTTTTAGTTGTACCGTAGGTACATAGAGTATATTATGTTTGTGCAAAAGCATGTAACATCGAGAAGGAATCATCTCCGACCCTATAAAGTATATATATTCTTGATCAGCATCAACAGCCGAGTCATGTTCGTCTGTCCGTCTGTCTGTCCGTTTGAACGCACAGATCTCAGAGATGGTAAGAGCTAGAGGTTTGACATGTATGGGACATATGTTTCTTATGTCTGCAGGCAGATCAAGTTTATTTTCAATTTTGGCCACGCCCCCTCCCGCCCCCGCAATTTAGAAAAAACGTCATATTTCTCACAGGTTTGAAGATAGATGGCTTGTTCCTTCTGGACATATTTAGTTATTAGGATAACTTATCGATCCGCCAAAGAAATGAAGAAGATCGGATGAACGGTTGTCGAGTTATGATCAAAAGACAAATTTTTTTTGGTACAGAGTATGTTATAGTCCGGCTTGACCGACTTTCTTTCTTGTTTTGGTTTATGTATTGACCGCGAACCATTAAACGCATCCAGTGATGGAATAAAATACCTCGGACAATCCGGCCGTCCACGAACTTTGCGATCGTCACAAGCCATCAAAGCGCAGGTAGTATGATTTCGTCGAAATCCACTGCGCAAGCAGAAATCCTTGTCTCATGAGATCAATATCAGCAGAACAGCATGTCAAGCATCATAAAACTTGAGAAACACACGCCTCCAAACTCAGTATTTACTAGTTTTTAATGCTTCTCCATAATCGTACATCTATAGTCTAGACTATATAGTAGTCCTAATGAGAAAAACTTGTTTGTTTTCAGTGGATATGTCCTTCAAATTAGTTAGGAAACGTGCTGCAAGGGTATTTCCTTGCTCTTTTTTGTTCAGTGACTCAATATTGAGTTAGTAAATGGAAAAAGAATATTTACACATTTAATTGCAATTTTCTTCAGTATTTGTTCCAAACTAAAACAGCAAACGAGAGGCTAAGCAAGCCAACAACTGAGCAGCATTAAGCATTTCCAGTGAAATGAACAATTGTTGAGGGCCAACAGCTTGCCAATATTTGTATCCTATCTCTTCCCAAATTTAATTCATTTAAATCCCATAATTAATCGAATTCTGTCGATATGCAGAATGTGCTAACCTTCACCCACAGCAGAATTCCCTTTTGCCATTCCGAAAGTAAAATGAATTCTAAGTAAATTTTCTGATTGGACACGTTTGCAGTTGACTTGAGGCAGAATACCACAAACACAAACTTAATCGAAAGTCAGACGAGTCCCGGACGAGGGGCACAGGTCACTGAGCAAATGCATAATCGCAGCAATGGATACCACAACAACAACAGTATCATGGGGAACAGCAGCAGCTACAGCAGCAGCAGCTGCAATTTGCCAGGGCTAATCTCAAAGGGTGCGGAGTACAATGCCCGGGCAATGGCAAACACACTGCATATTGGCTTTCTATCAATGTCTCTGGTCTGCTGCTCGTCCTGTGCATGTGCAACCCATTTGAATTTTTCAATTGAAATCCAGTTTTAATGTGGCCCCCCCCGCAACCCCTGGCCCTGCCCCAGTTAACTGGGTACAAAAATTACAGTTGAACTCATTTATGGCCAAAGCGGATATCAAAATTTAATTAAATTTTCATTTTCAATTTTTGTCCGACTCTTGGTGGTGTGCCTGGATGCTGGCTGGCCTGGTCATGAGCATGTGAGCATGAGCATTCCACTTTTTATGCACTGAAATTCCCATTGGCAGTCGGTTGCTTCAATTGAGGGCGTCACAAACTCAATTATGACAACTCAAATCCAGAAGCAGGGGGGTGGGGCGAGCGGGGGCGCTCAAATGGCCACAAAAAATTCGATTATCATGGCTTGGTTGTCGGTCAACGGGACGCGCATTTTTCATTTCCCATTTCCCAATTTGTCACTTGACATGGGACGGCAGCAAGATGGTTGACTTCGCTGTGACGGGTTGGTCATACACTCCAACATAATGTTTGGCTTTGGCATTAATGTCCCATTGCGACGACATTGGCCCCGGATCGCTCTGATTTGGAAATCGAGTTCTTTTGCGCAAATTGTGAAAACGAATAAAAGGCATCAATCATTCAGTCGAGCATCGAGTAAGCTGAAGTGTATAGTAAATGTCATTGCCAATGGAGCAGCGGCAGCAGCGGGAGGCGACGCAGGTCGACTCTCCGCTGAGCTGGCTAAAGGACTTCCTGCCTGCCAGGCCATTTCCGTTGGCCACTAAGCGACTGCCTGTATAGGACATGGTCTGGCACAAATTATGCGCTGATCCTTTTCACGAACAGTCAAAGGTAGAATGTAGCTGCTACCATAAGCTTCTAAAAATGGCACTGGCAATAGCGTGTGCCACTTTTAGTTTAAGCAAATGATTATTTGAAAGGTTAGCTTTCATTATTCGACGACTAAAATGATCTTCTTTTATCAATTTGATACTCAAAAGTATCCATCTGATGCATTTTGTTAAGCAAAAGGTTAAAAGCATATTTTTTTAATTATTCTTTGACTAAATTTATTATACACTAGCAATTTGATACCCAAAAGTATCAATTTGATACCGAAGAATATCAATTTGATATCGAAAAATATCAATCTGATACCGAAAATTATCAATTTGATATCTTTTCATACCCTTGTCAAAAGGTATTATAATTTTGCCCAGAAGTTTGCTTAGAAACATTCATTTCCGACCACGTAAACTATATATATTCTTGATCAGGGTGATTAGCTGAGTCGATTGTGCTTTGTCCGTCCGCTTGTCTGTCTGTTTCTACGCGAACTAGTCTCTCAGTTTTAAAGCTATCGAGCTGAAATTTTGCACAGAGTCTTCTTTTTGCAGCACTCTACTAATATGTCGGAACCCACCGGATCGTATGACTATATCTCATAGCTCCCATAGAAACAATCGGTCGGAAAACTAGTTTTAGTATGAAAAACTTTTTTCTTTTCAATGGCAACATCTCCAAACTTTGTATTCAAGGGTTTTCCATGCTTTTTAACAAATCTGGCAATTTTGATAAAAATCGGAAAACTATATGGTATAGCTGTCATACAAAAGATAGGTCTGAAAAACAGTCTTAGTTAGAAAAACTTTGTTGTTTTTAATGTTAACATCCTGCAATTCTGTATTTGCTTGTTTCACATGCTTCCACACAATGGATGACTATAGCATATAGCTGCAGTACAAACAATCGGTCGAAAAATAAGTTCTGTTAAGAAAAACTTTTTTGTTTCAAATGAAATCGACTCCAAGTTTCTTACATGGTTGTTTGTCAGGCTTTTGCATGATTCCACCAAGTTTGGTCGAAATCGGACAACTATTTAGTATAGCTCCCATAGAAAAGTAAGTTCCCAAAAGTAGTCTTAGTGAGAAAAACTTTTTTGTTTTAAATGGAATCGACTCCAAACTTCTTATATGTTCGTTTGCTAGGTTTTTGCATGATTCCTCTAAGTTTGGTCGAGATCGGTTTTCTCTATAATATAGCTCCCATAGAAAAGTAAGGTCCGAATAGAAATTTTAGTTCGAAAAACTTGCTGCAAGGGTATACAAACTTCGGCCAAGTCTAAGCTAGCTTTCTTTTAGGTTTTTGTTTATTTACAATATTTGCCACGCCCCCTCTCGCCCTCGCATTCGGGAAATAACGTCATATCTTCCACAGTTTTATTGATAGATGGTTCGTAAATTTTGCACATATTTACTAAAGAAGTTATAAATCGTTTTGCCAAAGAAATGGTCAAGATCGGATGTACTGTAGTCGAGTTATGAGCAAACGAATGTTCGTTGTAGCAGCTATGCTGCTTACAGCTGCATGTAAATTCATACTGGGCATAAAGTTTCGTCGGTACAGACTATATTACAGAAATGGTCAAGATCGGATGTACTGTAGTCGAGTTATGAGCAAACGAATGTTCGTTGTAGCAGCTATGCTGCTTACAGCTGCATGTAAATTCATACTGGGCATAAAGTTTCGTCGGTACAGACTATATTACAGTTGGACTTGACTGAATTTCATTCTTGTAATAGCTTTTCTAAATGTTTAAATGACTTTTTATACTCTCAATAGGAAGCTATTGCGGCAACCATCTGAAAGCGTTAGAAAGTAACATAAGCTTCTCTACTATATTTCTCTGTTCCTAGTTTGGGAGACACTAGACAAATCCAAGCTCTTAACCAAGCGTCTGATAGTTTCCTTACATTTTATACCCTAATTCTGCAAATATAAACCATTTCAAAGCCATTGCCAACTTTGGTTCAACATCTTGTCCAGGTAAAGGTTAATTTTATTGAGTCCAATTTCATTTGCCTAAACTTGACCTGACAAAATATGATCATCAAACACATGAAAATCCCTCGCATAAACATGTTGTGTGTCCCTAGCCTACCTACATATCTACATATTACGTATACGTGCATACTGCCATAGTGTATGTATGTGTGTGTGTGTGTGGGTTTTACTTTATTATTCGTATGTCTCAATTTGCTGCCAGTTTTGTAGCTGTTGTCCCCTTTAGCCCTTGGCTTCAATCCCCAACAGCACCTTCCCCCGTGTGGCTAGGATCCTCCGTGTGACCCTCCGCTGTGCGGCTTTTGTACAGGTGACACATTCATTTGTTGGACGTTTTGATTATTTCAAACGAAGCGAAAATCCGTTAGTGAGTTTGGCATTTTTGGCATGTTGTGCCCTCTGGCCACTAAACTTTGTGTCTATCTGTCTGTCTGCCTGGCTGACTTGCCCCCCCCCCCCCCCCCCCTAAGTACATACATACAAATGTTTGTTTGTGCAGTGAATGCTAAATGGTAATTTGTCTGCCAGACTTGCTCCTGAAGCCTTTGCCCGTTTTGCTGTGGCTGCTCTGGTTGTTGTATTTGTTGTTGTCGTTGTCGATGGCAAAAATTGCATTTGCTTTATTAATTAAACACCAATTTTGTTCGCAATTCAATTATGGGTGCAAAAACACACACAGATGGGCAGCTTAAAACAGTTATTCAATAATATATTGGCCGGTCGCTTTTGCGACGAAACTGACATTTAATAGATATTGAAACAGAAATTCCTAGAATTATGAAAGCTTTTATTAAATTTGTGGCCATATATATGGGTGATCCTTTGTGGCAGCAACCAAAGCAATTATACTGGAACTGTAGTCAAGGAAAAATATTGTTTTAAAAGGGGTTTCTATTTAATTTGAAATGAAATTATTATTTCAAGTTAAAACTATGTTGGTTTTCACTTAAGGGCTACACGAAACATTCCATTTTTTTGGTTTTCTGCCTCATTAATGAAGAATTGCCAACTCGGGAACATGCCACATATAGCATACAATTTCTAGACTTTTGCCATACACTTCCAGCAACTGTCTTTGTTACTGGTTCATTAGGTTCATCACAATACAAGTTTCACTGGGAACTACATACATTTCAAATTGAACTGTGCATCAGTTGATAAGAGAAGAAAGAAAGTGGTTTTTCTCCGGGTCCACTGAATTCTCAACGACTCCGATTTTCGATCTCTTTGAGGAAATCTACCCAAATTTCCCTAAAAAGTCACTGTTGATTTCGGAATTACGACAAGTTTTTGTGGGTAGTCGCCTGTCATCATTCTTGATTCTTGTTATTTCAATCTTTCAATGTTAAAACGAGTGCTTCTTAGTGTTATTTGTGCGCCGTGGCGTACTCATTCCACATTAATTAACCATTTTTCAACATTTAAGGCATAGCTGATTGCTTTGAAAGCGAGATTTAATACAATGTTTACTTTAATTACAGTTCCACAGGTGGCGCAGTAGGCGGTCATTTCATTTGACAGCTCAGCCATCATTATTTAAGACTTTTTATTTTATTTTCCAGTTGTTTTACAACTTGAAACCGATATGTTGCCACAGGTCGAACGAAAAAGAATGTGATAGGAATGATTGAAGGTCTTCAACGCATCTATAGCGCTACCAGTTCTACATTTTCAGAATTTTCTACTAATCCGCATAAGAAACTAAACAATTTGCTACGTTTTTATGCTTATTAGTCGCTGTGACACCGGTGCATTCAACAAGAACCAAAGGGAAATCAAATACCTTGAATGAAATATTGCCTCAACTGCAATTGCTGGCCACAAATAGGAGCCCCTGGTGTGTATGTGTACAACAAAGGTTTGTAGTTTTACTTACTGCTAGTGTGGGTTCTGAAGACCGTCATTTCTCATCAAAAGTAAAAAGTCATTTTATATCAAATTTTCCTCCTACTCGATTCGGTGGCATTTTGCGCCTTCAGCAGGGAGCCTGCATTGCAGTATTTTCCTCTCATTTAAGCAAAACAAACATTAAAATAACATTTTTATACATACATTACATATTTGGCTACGCGACTAACATTTGTTTAGTTCATTTTTATGCAGATATGAGCATTTGTGAGGCCTCCTTACATCGTGCATGATTCGTGGGTGACGCATAATCTACGTGCGTGAATCGTGAATCGATTTATAAACTCTCTCATACTCACAGCTCTACAGGGTTGTCCATATTCGACGGACACATCTGGCAACGCCATAACTTTTGACAGAGATGTCAGATCGCTTAATGACATACCGCGTTTGAAGCGTCAGTCCAAGCAGATTTTTACCATGGAACAATACACGCCACGCGAGCGCTTTGAAAAATAGTTGAAATTTACATTCAACAGAACAAGTCAATTGTGAAAACTCAACGTGCTTTTGAAAAATTAAAAAATGTGAATAAGAAAACCGTAAATAAGCAAAATTGCCGTATTTACGCCACTGAAAATCCTCAGGAGATTCAAGAAGTGCCTCTTCATGACGAAAAAGTCACAGTTTTTGGGCCGTTTTTCTTCCAAAATGAAAATGGCCATGCTGTTACCATCAACCAGGAGCGTTATCGCGACATGATGACCAATTTTGTGATGCCAATTATTCGTCGAAAGCGTATGAGGCAGTTCTGGTTTCAACAAGACGGCGCTCCACCGCACACAAGTCGCATAACAATCGATTTTCTGAAGAAATTGTTTCCGGGCCGTTTGATGTCGAAAAGTGGTGATTTGGACTGGCCACCGCGTTCGCCCGATTTGACGCCGCCTGACTTCTTCTTGTGGGGATATTTGAAGTCAAAGGTTTACGTTAACAAGCCAAGGACCGTAGAAGAGCTCAAGGACAACATTCGTGAAGAAATAGCCGCTATTCCGGAAATGGATGGAAAATGCTGCAAAAAGGGCACAATACGCCATCAACGCCAGAGGCGGCCATTTGAGAGATATCATATTCAAAAATTGATGTAAACAAATCTACTTGGAACAAATTAAATGATTAAGATTGCCAACCGCCAAATTTTTATTTTTTTCTTTGATTTTTTTAAAAAAAACATGGGTCCGTCGAATATGGGCAACCCTGTATATAGAGAAAAAAAGGATATGAAAAATATACATTGGATGACTTACAGTATCCATTTTTGATAGTAGTATCCTTTTAATCAGCTGAAAATCATCCAAAGGACTTGAAAAAGGATCAATCCTTGGATGAATTTTTAGCTCCGTTGAATGATTAAAAGTATATTTAAGACAAATCCTTCCCAAATGGATCATTTTTATACTCTGTACCGTAGGTACATAGAGTATTATAAGTTTGTGCAAAAGTATGTAAGATCCAGAAGGAAGCATTTCCCGACCCCATAAAGTATATATATTCTTGATTAGCATCAACAGCCGAGTCATATCCGTCTGTCCGTATGAAGGCACAGATCTCAGAGATGGTAAGAGATAGAGGCTTGACATGTATGGGACATATGCTTCTTATGTCTGCAGGCAGATCAAGTTTATTTTCAATTTTGGCCACGCCCCCTCCCGCCCCCGCAATTTAGAAAAAACGTCATATCTCCCACAGTTTTGAAGATAGATGGCTTGTTCCTTCTGGACATATTTAGTTATCAGGATAACTTATCGATCCGCCAAAGGAATGGTGAAGATCGGATGCACGGTTTTCGAGTTATGATCAAAAGACTGTTTCTACAGAGTACAGAGTATGTTACAGTCGGTCTTAACCGACTTTCTTTCTAGTTTGATCTTTCCTTTTTCTGTGTAGTTTCAATCGTTCTCAAAGCACTTTTCTGTATTTCATCTAGGTTATTTTAAGCAAAGCTCAAGTCATAAAAACCCTCAATTGAGCATCCTGTATCAGTATCCTGTTGGCAACAGCATTTTCCCGTCTACCGTTTCTTGAATTAACCAAATTACGATTGCAAAACTCCATCAAGTTATGTGAATTTGATCGGGGGCTGCTTTCTCTGCTTTTCTGCTCGATTATCTCTCTCTGACTAAAGTGAAATTGAATTCGTAGCATAAATTTTGTAATCTAATGCAAGGAATGTACACAAATTGGGGCCATTAATTTAAGTTTGCTGCAAAATGCAAGCTACACTTGAGCAAAAATTTAGGAGAAGGAATGCGCACAAACACACACGCACAGCTTGGCCCACTCCCACAAATACATGCAAAAAACAAAGGAGAGCCAAAAAGCGTGCAGAGCTTTCTTTTTGCCCAGCGTTTATTTTCAATTTGCTAGCGAATTATTCTCGCGCACAAAAAGCTGCTGGGCTCGCTTGCCTCGCCCTTAGCCATTGTTTTAGCCAGCAGCTATATTTTAAGGTTATTTGCAGCCACAAGTCCTCCGTTTGCGGGCTTTTTACAGGCAGCGACGGGGTTAAGCAGCTTAGAGAAGCGCGGCATAAATTAAAATAACTGGACTGCATTCAGGGGGGGCCACCTTTGACTCGGCTCCGCTGCGTTTCCTTCCTTTGGCAAACAAATCGCTTGAGCGGCAACAAATTGAGTTTCTTTATGATGTGCCATTTGCTGCCGCTTCATGTGTGGGTGGGTGGGTGTGGGATTTGGGGACAGTTTGCAAAATGATTTTTCATCTTACCTTTTTGGCTTGGCATTTGCCAGCTGTTTTTTTTTCTAGCCGCTGGCAAATAATTTCTGCCATCAATCACAATTAATTAGGTAGTGTGAGGATTTGGCTGCTGTTTTTCCTTCAAATGATAAACTGGGTGACAATTTTTTGTGATTAAATTTACACCTACACACACACAGGCACCGGCCTTGGGACACAATTTGTATTTTCAGGCTGTTGTCCGCCGTTTGCATTTGTTAGACGCGCGCGCCCCTTTGCATAAGCAAAACTTGACAGAATTAATCGTTGGCTCAAGCAGCAAAATATTACATGCCAAGCCAGCGAGGGTTGCCTTTCATATATAAGGTTGTCAAAAAAGTCTTACGGTATTTCCGCAAGCTTGTCTTTGCAAGCGCGTAGTTCTAGTTGTATTCGTCGCATCAGTTCACGCTAGAGCTTTTTGGAAAGCTCTTTTCACGCGCTAACACGTGTTTGATTTATTGTTGTTTGTTTTTAGTCGTTCGTGAGTTATAGCGTCGCAAACATGGAGCAAAATAAAGAAAAAATACGGCATATTTTACAGTACTACTACGATAAAGGCAAAAATGCATCTCATGCTGCCAATAAAATTTGTGCAGTTTATGGACCCGATACAGTTTCCATTTCCACCGCACAACGATGGTTTCAACGTTTTCGTTCTGGTGCAGAGGTGATCGAAGAGGCGCCACGGTCCGGAAGGCCTGTCGTCGAAAATTGCGATAAAATCGCTGAATTGATCGAAAGAGACCGGCATAGTAGCAGCCGTAGCATCGGCCAAGAGCTGGGCATGAGTCATCAAACCGTTATAAACCATTTGAAGAAGCTTGGATTCAAAAAGAAGCTCGATGTATGGGTGCCACATGGCCCGTATGGATGCATGCGAATCGCTTCTGAATCGCAACAAAATCGACCCGTTTTTGAAGCGGATGGTGACTGGCGATGAAAAGTGGGTCACTTACGACAACGTGAAGCGCAAACGGTCGTGGTCGAAAAGCGGTGAAGCTGCCCAGACGGTGGCCAAGCCTGGATTGACGGCCAGGAAGGTTCTCCTGTGTGTTTGGTGGGATTGGCAGGGAATCATCCACTATGAGCTGCTCCCCTATGGCCAAACGCTCAGTTCGGACCTGTACTGCCAACAACTGGACCGCTTGAATGCAGCACTCATGCAGAAGAGGCCATCTTTGATCAACAGAGGCCGAAATGTCTTCCATCTGGACAACGCCAGGCCACACACATCTTTGGTGACGCGCTAGAAGCTCCGGGAGCTCGGATGGGAGGTTCTTTTGCATCCGGATCTCGCACCAAGTGATTACCACCTATTTCTGTCCATGGCGAACGAGCTTGGTAGTCGGAAGTTGGCCACAAGAGAGTCCTGTGAAAATTGGCTCTCCGAGTTTTTTGACAATAGGGAAGCGAGCTTGGCATCTCGTTGGGAACTCGTCGCATTATTATAACCAATTTTATGAACAATTGAAAATTCAATAAAAATACCGCAAGACTTTTTTGACAACCTTATATATGTCACTACATATAAAGCACACTTGGCTACCTCAAAGCCAACCCTCGTAACCTGCATTATTATTACCAGAAAGAGAGGGAGCGCAGAAAAAGAAGAAGGTAGCAGCGACAACAGTTAACAGCCAGCGTGTAATGAAGTGAAAATTGTCCTTAAGCATCAATTTGCCACGGCGACAGCCCCGGCTCCAAGGACCCAGTTGACGAGCAGGATCCTTTGGCTGTGCCACCACTGCTGGTGCTGCTGCTGCTGCGGTTGGCGGTGTGCCGCCCTGATAATTTGATGCTTGCCGATGCGCGATAAATATAATTTGTTGCACGTCATGTGTATTAACTTTTTGCAGACACTGTCTGTCAGTTTTGCTGCAACAACTCCTTGGGCTTGGTGGGTCTCCAAGGACTTGGCGGCATTTTCATTATGCAGCTATTTACACACCCCCCTGTTGGTGGTGTGTGCTGACCACGCCCACAATTTGTAATTAAAATTGCATAGCAAAATTGATTATGTGTGTGTGGGTGTGTGTGTGCTAAGTAATTTTTGGGGTTCGCCCAGGGACTCCAAGTGGAAATTTTTAATTAAAAGCAAATGCAAAATTTTTTTGGCTTGCTGCCGTGCGCTTTAATGGCTTCATTAGTAGCCCAGCCCCCAGAAGTAGGCAACACTTTTGTGCCCCGAGAAGTAGGCAACACATTTTGTGTGTTTGGCAACCTTCACCCTGAAATATTTAACCACGCCACATTGCAGTTTTGCAGTTAACACAGCGCCACTCAACCTCACTCAAAAACAAAAGGTCCTTCACAATGTTTGTTTTTTTTTTGGCATATGATGACACGGTATGGCTTTTTATTTGCCACCGAAAAAAATTGGTTCACAAAATGAAGTGTAATGGACGCGCGCTGCTGATGTAATAAACAGTCGAAAATGTATACAAACAAGCCGAACGGTGTGTCCAGAGCAACAAACCATGGGGGGGGGAGTTGAGGCGGGGTGCCAAATATGATTAAAGCGAAACAAACAACAGCAAATTGTTTAAAGCCGGCAAATTCAAATTGAAAATAAATAAATTATGATGGCAAATTTTGTGTGAAAATATATATAAAAACACAAAAATCAATGAATAAATCATTCTTTATTAACAATTGATGGAGCTTGAATATGTTGTTATAGTTTTTACAAAAGTAAACAGCAGCGTTTATATGGCAATTGTACAAAAGTATGTAACAGCCAGAGGGATAAATCTCCGACCCCCATACAGTCAACAGCCGAGTCAGTACAGCCATGTCTGTCAGATCTCAGAGATAAAGGTTTAACATGAACCAACTACTTTTCGAACCTTACCTTTCTATTCTGGCTCCGGTATGGAGATACGGTCTACAAATTTATGGAATCGCAGCGAAGTCTCACCTGGCAGAGGTTAGAGTGGTCCAAGCGAGCTGAGCTGAGTGGTACCTGAGAACCAGGGATATTGAAAAGGACCTTGGAGTTCCTATGGTTGGAGACGTTTTAAATAAGCAGGCTGCAATATACCTGGACAAGCAGTCACACCACCCCAACAAATTGGCCAATAACTTGTTAAGAAGTCGCTGGATCCAAGGTGTACGTCAAGGGAGGAGATTAAAAAGGGTATTACCCAAGGATCTCGCTCACGGCGACTCTAGCGGAACACTATTCACACCAAATTCTCACACTTTCTTACATTAAAACACGTATACATTATCGGTAAGCCCAAATGGACACTGCCAAGTACTACTAATACCGAACACTTCACAGTAGTATAAGCGGCCAAAAATGGTAGCAGAAGGCTAGCTAATAAATGACACATTTCCAACAAAAAAAAAAAAAAACTTTTCTATGGGAACTATACCATATAGATGTGCGATTTCGATCAAACTTGCTGGAATTATGCAAAAGCCGAACAAACTCACATGCATGCAATTTGGAGGCGATTCCTTTTATAACAAAAAAGTTTTTCTTAATAGAACTTATTTTTCGACCGATCATTCGCACTGCAGCTATATGCTATAGTCATCCGATTTAGACAAAACTTTGTAGAATTGTGTGAAAGCATCTCAAATAAATATATGCCAATTTTAAGAACATTTTCATTGAAAACAAAAAAGTTTTTCTCAATAAAAGTACTTTTCGGAACTTACTTTTCTATGGCAGCTATACTATATAGATGTCCGATTTTGAACAACCTTGGTGGAATCATGGGAAAGCATAACAAACTAAGATATACAACGTGTGGAGGCGTTTTCTTTGAAAACAAAACTGTTTTTCTCACTAAAACTAGATTCTCGACCGATCATTCATATGGCAGCTATAACCTATAGTCATCCGATTCTGACAAAACTTTTAAGAATTGTGTGAAAGCTTATAAAATAAATATATGCCAATTTTAAAGAGGCTTACATTGAATACAAAATAGTTTTTCTCACTAAGATTTTTTTTCTAACCTTATTTTTCTATGGCAGCTATACTATATAGATGTCCGACTTCGACCAAACTTGGTGGAATCATGATAAAGCAGAGCAAACTTAGAAATACAAAGTTTGAAGGCGTTTTCATAGAAAACAAACAAGTTTTTCTTACTAAGAGTACTTTTCGGACCCGCCTTTCTATGGCAGCTATACTATATAGATGTCCGATTTCGACTAAGCTTAGTGGAATCTTGGAAAAGCATAGAAAACTAAGAAACACAAAGGTTGAAGGCGTTTTCTTTAAAAACAAAATAGTTTTTCTCATTAAAACTCGCTTTTCGAAGGACAGCTATATGCTATAGTCATCTTATCGGGCCGGTAGCGACAAATATGCAGCGTAGTTGTACTAAAAGACTTGATGCTAAGTTTGCTGAAGATAGCTTTCAAACTGACAGAGGAGAGGGCATAGAAACAGATAGGATATGGCTAAGTCAACTCAGCTCGTCGTGCTGATCAGGAATATATATATACTTGTACTCAGAGATGCTTCCCTTTATGCGTTACATACAGCCGACTATAACATACTCGGTACCAACGAAATTATACGCTCGGCATAAATTTTGATGCTGAAAGCAGCGCTGCAGCAGCGAACAATATTTTGGGTTGTAACTCGACAACCGTTCAGCCGATCTTTACCAATACTTTGGCGAATAGATAAGTAATCCTGATGACTAAATATGTCTAGAAGTTACAAACTTTCTATTTTTAAAACTGTGGAAGATATGACGTTTTTTCCAAATTGCGGGTGCGGTAGGGGGCGTGGCCAAAATTGAAAATAAACTTGATCTGCCTGTAAGTATAAGAAGTTTATGTACCATACATGTCAAACATCAAACAGACGAACGGACCATGGCTGTATCTACTCGACTGTTGCTGCCGATCAAGAATATATATACTTTATGGGGTCGGAAAAGCTTCCTTCTGGCTGATACATACTTTTGCACCAACTTATTATATGTACCTACGGTACAGAGTATAAAAAGTGTCAAGCTGATACAAGTTGGTATCAAATTGATATCTTAGAAACATCTTTTCAATACCATCCAAAAATATCAACTCGATACTTGGAGTGTTGTCTTAAAGACAACCACAAAGAATACTTTAAACAGACGTTGAACTAACCCACTGAAGCTAAGATCTCACAGCTAAAAAGTTTGTGCAAAATGTTGTAACTCTTCTGTAAATCCTCAAACCAAATCCTGCCAATTTATGCATATTTTCGTTGAAATTTGATCAATCCATTTAACGTGACTGCATTTAGCCGAACTTTCGAGTTGTCCAAGTGACATAATGAATCCATATGCCATGACACTGAAAGTTGTTTGGCAATAACAACATTAAACAACTTTCCATCTATTTTGGGGGTGCACTCCAAAAGGAAGAAGGATGCGAGAAGGACGCGGCAAACTTTAATGCAATTTTGTGTAAGCGAGATGAAAATAAGTTGCGCACTTAGGCAAGCAGAGGGTGGGGGCGGTTAAAGCGCTTGTGAAGTGATGACATATTTTCCATTGTGGCAAGCAGCAACAGACTTAAAAAACATGAAACATAATAAAATATGTGGAAATACAATTACGGACAATAAGTCGCGCGTGTGTGCGTGTGTGTGTGTGTGTAGAACATGCGCATTTTTTTTTATTATTGTTTCAGTTGTGGCAACTCCTAGGAGCGCACTTGAAACTTGCCGCTGCTGCGTATGCAGCCGAGCGCTTAATTTGCAACATTTCTTTGTCCCAGGCTGAGGGAGAAACAACATGTTGTCGCCAGGACGACAACAGCTCGCACATGGTAAATAAGATGTAATAATTTTGAAACGTTAAAAAGAAACACACACCCCAGCAAGGCGAGGCGAGGCTTATGTAGCTGACTTATTGTGCACAAAAAAAAAAACCCCTATTAGGCCAAAAGAAGGGGTCGTCGGCGTCATCATTGGCATACACAGCCAGCAGCTCGGCTGTATAATACCCTAGCATAGCGCTTGGACAGCTTTTGGTGCCACCTCTGCCTGCTACAAACTAGGTAAACCCTTTTGCTATACAAATAAAGGGTACTCAAACGCAATTGACAGCGAGTTGAGGGGCAGGCAGGCAGGCAAAAGACGTAACAGCAGCTGCACACAAAAGCAACACAAGACAAGTGAGACAAGTGGGAGCAGGCAGGGTTGCTTTCAATCTCCTCTCCTGCCTGAAACATTCACCACCAGCTGCAGCTCATGACCAAAAAACCGTTTCGTAATTAAGTGCTGCTGGCAAAGTGCTGCCTGTGTGTGTGCGTGTGTGCGTGTGCGTGTGCGTCTGCACTTGGCTATTGGTAGCGGGTAATGAGCGTAAACTGCGCTCCACATAACCCCCCCCCCCCCCATCCCCCTAACCATTCCCCAACTCTCCCCAAAGTGGGTGTGGTCATATGTTTGTTGGTCTCTTTTTTACAACTTTTTACCCATTCACGTTTTCGGTTTGGCTTCTATATTTTTCAAAACTTTAAATTAGAAATTCCAGTATCAAAAATCCTCTCGCCTTAATTATCCACCAACTGGACAACTGGACTTAGTGTTTAATTATAAAACTTTACCATTTGTGGGTGGTTTTTTTTTTTGTATTTTGCCATTTTATTTGAATTGGAATTGCAAGTTTGAATGCAGGCGCTTAACAGGCCAACAGGTTGAGCTACAAATGCCACTGACATGGCGTTGCTCCAACTGACTTCTCGGCTAGCGGGGAGGGGGGGTTTGTATAGAAAATGCCATTTCAAATTGGATCAGCGTTCCGATGACAGAAGCAGATGGAGAATTTTTAAATAGCTTTTTGTACTCTGTACGATAGACGTGGATAAGACGAAGGGCTTGATTGTGTAAGATGGAAGAGGGCGTATATGGGTTTCAAACCTCACCTACAAGAAACTCTGCAAGACTCTAAGAAGATGGAAACGTTGAACTACTGCCATGAGCATTACGACACTCAAGACAAATCTCTGACTACGAGCCACACTAGAGTTCTGTTAACTCTGAATGCAACTGTAAAGGGTGACTCAAGTTAAAATTATAACTATTAACATGAATAATTCATCTATTCAAGCACAAATACTCAATAATTCCCCTCTGCAGTTGCAATTATTTAGGTAATTGTAGAAATTATTACCTGTAAAGTTGGATTAAGAGGTAATTGTGCTTGAAAAGTTGAATTGTACATGTAATTGTAGATAAAAACTATGGTTTTTCACATGAATAATTCATCAATTCAAGCACAAATACACAAAAGTCCCCCTATACAGGCACAATTATTTGAGTAATTGTAAAAGTAATTACATTTAATTAACTGTAAAGTGGAAATTTGATATAAATCTATGGTTTTCACATGAATAATTCATCAATTCAAGCACAAAAAGACAATAGTCGCCCTTTACAGGTTCAATTACTTAAGTAATTGTAAAAGTAATTACATTGAGTTACCTACAAATGCGTATTTTTGAGTAATTGTGCTTGAAAAGTTGAATTATTTATGTAATTGTAGATAAAAACTATGAATTTCACTTGAATAATTCAAAATTTTCAGCACAAATACTCAACAATTCCCTTAACAGGTGCAATGAATTAAGTATTTGTAAAAGTTACTACATATGTAACTACCTGAAAAAGCCGGATTATTGAGTAATTGTGCTTGGAAGTTGAATTAGCTAGGTAAAAACTATGATTTTTTATACAAGTAATTCATAATTTCAACCACAAATACTCCATGGTCTTTCCTTACAGGTAGTATGCTCTAAGGAATTGAAAAAGTAATTAAATTTAATTTCCTGTGTAGTTCAATTTTTAGATAATTGTGCTTGAAAAGTTGAATTATTCATGTAATTGTAGATAACAACTTTGATTTTCACTTGAATAATTCAACATTTCCAGCATAAGTACTCAATAATCCTACTTTGCAGTTGCAATTTTAGAAGTAATTGTAAAAGAAGTTACATTAAATTACCTGTAAAGGGGGAATTTTTGAGTGATTGTGATTAATTTATGTAATTGTAGTTCAAATCTATGATTTATAACTTATCATTTATCAAATACTCAATAATTCCCCCTTAAAGTTGTAATTATTTAAGTAGTAGTGAAAGTAACTCAATTTTGTTACACTCTAAGATTATGTTATAGTCTTAGTTTCCAGTTACAATAGTTTAATTACTTGAAAAATGGTATTGGTAATGGTAATTGTTGTGTACAGCTCTGGTTTAAAGGGTCAGAAATGAAAATTTCTATAAATTCCAATTATAATACTCTTTGCAAAGGCATACAAATAGAAAATTGGTTAGAACTCCATAACCGACTCCGCAATTCGAGTGGGTATCTCTTAAACTAAGGCTGTATTTGAATTCAGTACCCCTAGATTGTTAAAATCTTAGACTATGCAACGTTTGTATTGCCAACAGATCGAAATTATGTACGTTGTTTAATGACAGATGGCGCTACGCCTTCTTTATGTTGTGAAAATACAAAAATTCTGTACTAAACTAATAGGAAAGTCGGTTCAGCCCGACCATAGTATACTCTCCACCAACGATTAGTAGGGAATTTTATGCTGCAGTAGTAGCTAATGGAATCGCTGTTGCTGCGAACATTCTTTTGCTCATAACTTATCTACTGATCATCCAAACTTTGACAATCCTTTCGCTAATCGATGAATAGTCCTGATTACTAAATAGGCCCAGAAGATACAAAGCTTCTGTCTATAATAATGCGGAAGATATGACGTTTCATCCCTTTATAAGGGGGGCGTATAAGGAGTGCTTTCACACAAACTAAATATACTCTGAGTACCTTTCCATTCAGGAAATAGCACAAGAAAAAGTCAACCAATATGCTTAATTTCGATGGTTGTAGAACAGCTGGTACTTTCCTTGCCATATCGCTGATCCCCACTTCATTATCAAACATTTTGCAACAAATTTAACACATTTTGATGTCCACTTAAATTTTAAGTAAAACTTTATGCTGTCAATGTTTGGCAGCATTGAAACCTGAAACCTGAAAACTGAAACCATGACAATTTTTGGTGTGGGCCAAGAACTTTTCACTAGCCATAACAATGTGTTGTGGGAGGGGTGTATGTAAGTGTGTGTGTGCCCAAAACTTGCCAACTATAAGAGTTTAGTGGATATATCGGACTTGTAGTAGAACAAGCCGCAGGTAGCGCTGCATTTACCTGTGTGTGTGTGTGTGTGTGTGTTCAGCCTCAAGTGCTCCATAAGTAGTCGTTCTCTTGTGTCTTCCACTATCTATCTATCTATGTGTGTGTGTGTGTGAGTGCGTTTAGTTACAGCATTTTGTGGTAAGTAAAACATTGCGGCCCCAAATCACCTGACACACAGAGGGAGGGAGAGGAGAGCGTTAGCGATATGAAAAAAGAAGCAGCCAGCCAACTAACCAGCACAAGTTGCATTCTAGGTCAGCTGGCCAGAACCACCGCCGCGGGGGAGGAGCTTGTCCATCCAAGGCAAGTTGCGTGAAAGTGGCAGAGCAACGGATACGGATACGGCATATTCTGTATAAGCACCGTTGCGGTGCACCTCAAATATTATTACCGGCATTTTTACTGATATTGTCGTATCCACTTCACACACGCACACGGACACACACACACACACACAGATGAGTTGCTGATGCTAAGGGCAAAGTTGCGGTTGTGGCTGATGCTCCTCCAGTTGCCAACTGGACATGTATTAAAGGCAACTTCAACTTGTTATAGCAAATATGGCAAATACTGGACAAAAGTGGGCTAAGAACTGAAAGTGCTTAAAACACGGTCGCCACGTTCTAACGGAAGTGAAGAGAGAAGCCATTTTGAATGCTAATTGCTGGAGAGAGGGGACTGTACTTCAGTAACTAGCAAGATTCTACTTACTTCTCTTACCTGTCTTCTTTTCTCTTCTGCCCTTCTGGTAATTTCTTTTGCTTTCCCACCTCTCCCTCTATGCTAAGACTTGCCAGAACCTTTTGCCAGCCAGCAGCTACTGTGACCGTTGGTTAGACTTGTGGAGCATCTGTGCCACTTCTGGATCGTCTTCGCTGCTTCACCCTTAATCAATAACTTAGCCAGCCTGTCCCTTCTCTACACGTGATACTGCTTCCTGGCTCCCTCTCTCCTTAACAAACGCTGCGTTTCCGTTTCGTCCTGCTATTAATTTTATTTAATTTGGCCCTCTGCCACAATATGTTATTTGTTCACAGCCAGTTGGCAATATGTTTTCCTTTCTTTGTTTCCTGATTTCAATTTGTGAATGGATTGAGTACCCTCAATCCGTTTTGTATTTGCTGTAAAGAGAAAAAAAAAACGTAGATGATTTTGTGCCACTTCATTTAAAGCGTGAAGGGGCATTTAGAATTCTCAGTTTTGAAGCACGGGCACAGGGAAATTAAGAAAAAGTGTGGAAAAGGGCAAGGCACACAAAAAGAAGTACTGAAATGCTTGCCATTCTGTTGGGTTTGTTGCCAGTAGTCGCACTTTAAGACACTTACAGTCGTACTTGACGTATACTTAATTTTTTGTACGTATACTGGAAATTTCTTCATCTTCAACTCAAAATTCCAGCCTTTTAAGTTATGACAGTGTTGAAGTAAGTAAGCTATAAGCAGAGCTGTCAAATAAAATGATGACCACCTACTGCACCACGTGTTAAACTGTCATTGAGTTGAGCTGATTAAAGAAATGTGCCCCTACAGCGACAACTGCTAAAAAATGGTTGTTTCTACAAAGTTATGCCAAGATCGATTGACTATAGCATATAGCTGCAGTACGAATGATCGGTCGAAAAATAAGTTCTATTGAGAAAAACTTTATTTGTATACCCTTGTCCAGATGTTTGTAACGCATAGAAGGAAGCACTTCCGACCTCATAAAGTATATATATTCTTGATCAGCATGACGAGCTGAGTCGATATAACCATGTCCGTCTGTTTCTATGCTATCTCCTCGCGTCAGTTTTAAAGCTATCGCCACCAAACTTTGCACGAAGTTTTCTGGCACAAATACGCTGCACATTTGTCGGGACCGGCTGGATCGGATGACTATAACATATAGCTGCCATAGGAACAATCGGCCGAAAAACTAGTTCTAGTGAGAAAAACTTTTTTGTTTTTAATGCAAACGTCTCCAAACTCAGTATTTACTAGTTTTCAATGCTTCTCCACGATTCTGCCAGGTTTGGTCGAAATCGGACATCTATATAGTATAGCTGTCATAGAAAAGTAAGGTTAGAAAAATAGTCTTAGTAAGAAAACCTTTTTTGTTTTCAATGTCAACCTCTTTAAAATTGGCATATATTTATTTTATAAACTTTCACACAATTCTTAAAAGTTTTGTCAAAATCGGATGACTATAGCTTATAGCTGCCATATGAATGATCAGTCGAGAAACTAGTTTTAGTGAGAAAAACTTTTTTGTTTTCACAGAAAACGCCTCCAAACTTTGTATTACTTAGTTTGCTAAGATTCCACTAAGTTTGATGGAAATCGGACATCTATATAATATAGCTGTCATACAAAAGTAGAGTCAGAAAAGTAGTCTTATTGGGAAGAACTTGTTTGTTATCAGTGGACATGTCCTTCAAATTAGTTAGAAAACGTAGAAATATTTATTTCCGACCCCATAAACTATATATATTCTTGATCAGGGTGACTAGCTGAGTCGATTGAGCTTTGTCCGTCCGTCTGTCCGTCTGTCTGTCTGTTTCTACGCGAACTAGTCTCTCAGTTTTCAAGCTATCGAGCTATAATTTTGCACAGAGTCTTCTTTTTGCTGCACACTACTAATATGTTGGAACCGACTGGATTGGATGACTATATCTCATAACTCCCATAGGAACAATCGGTCGGAAAACTAGTTTTAGTATGAAAAACTTTTTTCTTTTCAATGGAAACGTCTCCAAACCTTGTATTAGTAGGTTTTATATGCTTTTTTATAATTTTGCAAAGTTTGATGAAAATCGGACAACTATATGGTATAGCTGCCATACAAAAGATAGGTCTGAAAAACAGTCTTAGTTAGAAAAACTTTTTGTTTTTAATGGTAGCATCCTGCAATTTTGTATTTGTTTGTTTCTCATGCTTTTACATAATTTTGCAAGTTTTTGTCCAAATCGGATGACTATATCATATAGCTACCATACGAACGATCGGTTGGAAAATGGGAAAATTAGTATTTTTTTTGGCAAGGGTATAAAAACTTCGGCACAAGCGAAGTTAGTTTAGCGTTCTCGTTTCTTATCAAATCCGAAAGCTTCCAAAAAAATCACGCTTTATATACGTTATAGAATCGGAGATGCTTACTTCTGGTATTCTTTGAGTATCCTTTACACAGTTTATAATAAGAGAATGTTCTTGTTGAGACAAAGGAGTCTAAGAAAGCTTCATAAAGTTGGTTTCATCGTGTACACAATCTCCTTAAGTCTCAAAGAGTCGCTTTTATGGGTATTATAAGATGTTTGCTTTCTGCTTTCATGGGCATTATAAGATCTTTGCAATCTATCCCTTAGGCGGCTATAGTCGTTATACTTGCGCCTGCAGCAACGAGAAGCTTAGGAAGACTGAATGCAGAGACTCTATGCGAAGTAGAAATAAGGCCCCAAGCCAGAATTCCCCAAGAAGAGAGTCTATGTGTAGCTCTCCATCTCTCTCTCTCTGATGCCTTATTCTCGGCAAGCATTCGATGTGAATTGCCGGAAGTGTTCGAATAGCTGTAGGGTCACACACTAACCCCAAAGATAACTATTTCCAAATTGATTTCTTTTACATGGCGACGTTCTTCTATTCTCCCTTTCCAAAACAAACTTTCCGCTAAGTGCACTTTTGCCTAATTTGGCAATCATTTAAGCACTCAGCCAGCCAATCAATGATTCTGTCATTCGCTCACTCACACAGTCACCAGTCAATCAGGCGGCAAGCAGCGGATTCGGTGGCAACGTAATTGGATTGTGCCTGCCCCGCGCCAGATGTAATGTCCGACGCCACCGCCACCAAGCAGATACCAAAACTCAATTGGAAAACGCGCTCAGATTTCTGTTCACTGCTCTGTTTAATCAGGCGGAGTCAGAAATGTATCCAGTCACTTGGGTTGCCTCTGATGGTGAAAAAAATTAAGTGAAATTTACTAATTTCGAATTAGAATGAAATAGGAAAGAGACTTAATGCAGTTCAAAGTCCTTTGCTTAGTTAATTTTACTTCCCCTTTTTCGGTTGGCCTTCAACTTGGACTAAATCCTTTCGATAACAATATAAATTGCTTTCAACAAATGTTCACTGCTTTGATTAATAGCAGCAGCAGCAGGAGGAACAGCAGCGAGCGAGGCCAGAGGGAGTGCCAGACTTCCACTTGGAAGTTGCCCCTTGCCCGTTGCCGTTTGCTGATGAGCGCACATTTACGTAAATGCTGCTCCTGCTGCTTCCTGTCGTTGCCGTACGAATTTAATTGAGTGCTAAATGGCACGTAAACTGATAGGTCAACACACACACACACACACATGTGCGCCTGGAAGTCAAAGTCGTTGGCAAAGGCCAAGATAAAGGCGTTGCCAAGGCCACGCGCCGGAACGTGGTCTAATGTGCATCAATGTTACACTAAATCAGGCCAGAACTGTACCAAGTTGCAGGTTGCCTTCTTGGCCACTAATTAATTTCATTATGAGAGAAACTTTAGCAACTGCTAGGGCATCTGCAAAGCTGCTGTTTGTGTACAGTCCTGCAAATGCAGCGTTATCCTTAACAATGCTTCGGTTCGGAAATCTTTCTTTGAGTGCCTCACATTAGCAGCACAATTTGTTTGGTAATCCTCCCATTTTGGGCCCGGCAAACTTTTGTTGGCCTGTTAATCCCTAGTTGTGTGTGTGTGTTTGGGCTTCCAGATAAACGTCAACACGTGCAAATACAGCATTAAAACAACTTGCCACACATGGAAAAGCAACAGCAACTTTCTATAGACCAGGCCAGCCAGGTCGGGCCCCAGCCTCAAAGTGAAAAGTAAAAGGCGGCGCCTTGACCGCAATGACTCAAATGACGAACAGCAAAAGGCCTGCGGATCTCACTGCCCAACCAACCACAAGGACGCACGTCTCAAGTTTAGCCAAAAGAGCAGCAGGGCCACCACCTAATTCATTCTCTCTCCCTTCTGGACTGGCCTTAAAATGTGGTTGCAGCTTTGGTTTTTTGGGCTGCCTTGAAAGAAAACTATTTGTTGCCTGTAGTTTTTGGTCAGAAGTCCTCAATTAAAAATTCCTCTCTAAACTGTTTGAAAAATTCAATTCAAATTTTCAGCAAATTTGAAAGGAAGCCAAAACCGCTGATAAAATACTAAAGCCCCGCTTCCCCCCTCCACAAGTTTTTCGGCTGCCTCCCAGAAGGCATTTTGTCACTTTGATCAAATTGTTGGCAGTTTTTTTTAGCTTCGACTCGAGCCCTAAACTTGTCGTTCAAGTGACATTCAATTATTATTTCAGACCGGGCGAGCAGCAGGCAGAGGCAGTGCACCAAAGTTTGCCCAACGACAAACGACAATATTGTTAGAATGTATTACAGCGCAGACAAATGTCGAAGGACACTCCTCCGCCTGACAGCTGGAAGGGATAGTGGCATATTTTGCGCATTAAATGTACAACTTTGGCAAATAGTTTTGTGCCAAAAAAATATAGAAAGAAAACTAACAAATCGAAACAAAATATACAAAAATAATCATAAAACTGAATTGGAAACTTTGAGATTGCGTTTCAAAAACGAACCCCAAAAAGACTTAATCTGGGATTTATGCCACAGTTTTAAAGCTTTACTAACTTACTTAATGGAAAGTTGTGTGGTTGTCTTACCAAATGTAAGCACATATTTCCTGCAGGCAAATTTTCAATAACATTAGGTGATTACCCCAAACTCCTGATACAAAATTTGACGAATCAGGCAAAGTACCGAAGTCTGAACCGATGTTTTTATACTCTGTACCGTAGGTACATAGAGTATTATAAGTTTGTGCAAAAGTAAGTAACATCCAGAAGAAAGCATCTCCGACCCCATAAAGTGTATATATTCTTGATCAGCATCAACAGCCGAGTCGATATGGCCATGTCCGTCCGTCCGTCCGTCCGTCTGTCCGTATGAACGCACAGATCTCAGAGATGGTAAGAGATAGAGGTTTGGCATGTATGGGACATATGCTTCTTATGTCTGCAGGCAGATCAAGTTTATTTTTAATTTTGGCCACGCCCCCTTCCGCCCCCGCAATTTAGAAAAAACGTCATATCTCCCACAGTTTTAAAGATAGATGGCTTGTTCCTTCTAGACATATTTAGTTAGCAGGATAACTTATCGATCCGCCAAAGGAATGCAGAAGATCGGATGAACGGTTTTCGAGTTATGATCAAAAGACAAATTTTCTTGGTACAGAGTACATATGTTATAGTCGGGCTTGACCGACTTTCTTTCTTGTTATACCCTTAAATATTTTCAAAAAATTTTTTTTTTCCCCCAACGACCCATTTTTCGACTGATCGTTCGTATGGGAGCTATATGCTATAGTCATCCGATTTGATCAAAAAATTTGCAGAATTATGTAAAAGCAAGTGAAACAAACAAATACAAAATTGCAGAATGCTACCATTAAAAACAAAAAAGTTTTTCTAACTAAGACTGTTTTTCAGAGCTATCTTTTGTATGGCAGCTATACCATATAGTTGTCCGATTTTGATAAAACTTGGTAGATTTATGAAAAAACATAGAAAACCTACGATTACAAAGTTTGGAGACGTGTCCATTGAAAGGAAAAAAGTTCTTCATACTAAAACTGGTTTTCCGACCGATTGTTCCTATGGCAGCTATGAGATATAGTCATCCGATTCGGTCGGTTCCCACATATTAATAGTGTACAGCAAAAAGAAGACTCTGTGCAAAAGTTCGCTGGGAAACAGCTCAATCGACTCAGCTGGTCAACCTGATCAAAAATATATATGGTTTATGGGTTCGGAAATGAATATTTCTATGCGTTGCCAACTTCTAGGCAATATGATAATACCCTTTGCAAGGGTATAATGAGTCTCCTTGTTGTTTCCCGGGTGAAAAAAGCACCGTTTCTACGCAAATCCGCACACACATACTTATGGCATCCTTTCTGCCAAGGGATTGCTAGAGCAATATTTTAAATAAGCCTTCGAAATGAATGAACACTTTAGAAATTTCCTCTTTAGAAATTTAGTATGGTTCAGAATTGGTAATTTTTGATTGATTCCCCGGGGGAAGTGTAATAAATTGTAGTGTACTTAAGTACTTCAAATTTGTTTCGTGTCGATGAACCTTTCATTGGAATTGGCCATATTTAAGTTCACTCAAAGCAAATCTTTAAGTCTTTAATAAATATACAGCACTGTTGAAACTTTAAGCTCGTTTTTCTTAAAACACTTTTTCTTCACGTTTGTCATGATATCTCAAGTTTCGACAGACCGATTTACTTTCTGATACATTCCTCTATGGGCCTCTATTTGTTTTCCTAGACTAGAATTCACCCTTAAAGCAAATACTCGACTTATTTTTAAGGTAAACGAATTGTTTTCCAAATGATTTCTTATATTTATACACCTCAGCCATTGAGAAATTGTGCACTGCTCGGAGAAGGACTCGCTTCAAAGACTCCATATTTGGGTGTCGAGTAGAGCAAACCAGAGCAGATCTGGGCCAATAGTCCGTAGAAATGACGTGGTTTTTTTAGACATGTTTTTTCCTTTGAAGCTGGATGCGGAGTCTTGTTGAAAAGTCCACAATCTGATATTGAAAGGCTTTTCAACCTTTTAAAAAACGAGGGATTGATACACTTTGGCCAAAATGTTGACTCCTTTTTCATATTCGACTTCACACCAACGCATCACTTAAGCCGTATGGTGACCTCTCTGAACTCTGGGAATGAGTTTGGACGCTTGCTTTGAGGACACAGCATACACTCGATCCTTTTGTTTGTTGATCGACTACTCTATGGTGAAAAATTTGATGTAACTAAACCATATTTCTTCTCTTGTATGCACTGACGAGTCCCCAAGGCAAGTTTTATGATGCTTGACTTGCTGACCTTTTGCTTATTTTCTCACGAGACATAAACTTCTGCTTGCGCAGTGGATTTCGACGAGTTCAATCTTTCTGGGCTGTGATGGCTTGTGGTCTAAACATTTTTAGTAATCCGAATTATGTATCGATTCGCCAAAGTATTCATAAAGATCGTATGAACGATAGTCAAGTTATGAGCAAAAGAATGTTCGGTGAAGCGCTGCTTTCAGCTTTAACTGCAGCATCAAAATTCATACTGTGCCTGCACTTTCGTTGGTAGTGAGTACATTCAACGACTTTCTTACTTGTTTTCATATTTGATCAGTAAATTTCCGAAATACTCCGAATTATGTGAAATCCTGCCTGCCTGTCTGTCGTCGTCGTCATCGCCCACAGCTTACATACAGTTTTTGCTCGTTTGCCATTAAGCAGAAAGTTTCACAATATTTACAATAAATATCCGCTGCATTAAGTAGTTTTATCCACAATATCTATATATGAATATGCCCCAAAGTTTTCTGCTCGATTTTGCACCGAAAACAGTTACTGCTTAATGGTGTAGCCCCAAAAATAGAGAACGGTTGCCTGGCATGCAAATCCGAGTGCTTTTGCTCGTCCTCGTGTCGTACCTTTGCCCCCGACAACCCCTCTGGCCAGTACAGGAAAAAAGCAGGCAGCTTAAAATTAATGACAGCAAAGTAAATGTCAACGCAGAATGAAAAACAAGCCCCGAAATGCACAAGGCACAAGGAACGAACCGTAGTACAGAGCAGGGCACAACTTTACCAACCGCAACGTGTGGCAAAAACAATAAAGAGGAGTCCGGGCACGATGCATGGCTTCCGGGTTTTGTTCACGCGCTGGTATTCGCTGCCGCTGGAGCTGCCGCTGGCAATGCCTTGCTTGCGTGCGCGAGTGTCACATATGCACATTTTATTTATAAACTTGCAAAGTGGAAAATAAAAAGCAAACCCAGCTACAGCTACAGCTCCACCTCAACAGGCGGACGAATGCGGATCCGCCGCGCTTCCTTACCCTTTTGGCCATTGCATGCGAGGCGATAAAACCCGTAAAATGCTTATCATGCCCAAGCCGGATGTGCACGGTGTCAAACAGCAGCGGCGTTTTTATATACCAACTGTGCGATAGTTTAATGCATAATTGAAAAGCACGCAATGCAAAAACAATAGAACGAGAGGTGGACAGGGCCCGGGCAGGGCTGGGCAAGGCCATTTAACCCATTTCCGACCCAGCCACGGCGGCCGGCCACAGTTCTCCATTTATCAAGTAAAAGAATTTTGTAGTTTTGTAATAAAATTTTGGTAGCTGCCAGCGAGTGGATTAGATTAAGCAAAGCCAAGGAGCAGGGAGAGAGGGAAAAGCATTTCATTAACCCAATCTCAAGCACTAATCAATTATGTGATTTAATGTAGTTAAATGCTTCAATTAACACTTAATCCCATTGAAATTTATGTACTATTTTAACTATTTTTGCAGGTCAATTTTATTTTATTTGAATTCTTCCCATAAAATGTAGAAATATTTAAAAATTCAAGTCAATTATGATATTTATTTATTAATTTCCCTTCCACTACAAATTATCTTGGAATATTTCTATGGTGAAAAGTGCCAATTGAAAATTTAATTGATGTAAAAAGCATCAATTGAAAATATAATTCAAAGGAAATTTCCCAATTATAAATTGGCTGGTGTAAAAAATCAAAAATGAACATTTAATTGAAGTGATAGATCCCAATTAAATATTAATTGGTCGTGGGAAGCATCAATTGAATGTTTAATGGAAGGAAAATTAACCAATTTAATATTAGCTGGTGTATAA